>JAXIVH010000026.1:388400-405900 GCA_036785325.1 Urophycis tenuis | reverse complement strand
CTGTACACACATCCTCACCCCGCGCACTCCACAGACACATCCTCACCCCGCGCACTCCACAGACACATCCTCACCCCGCGCACTCCACAGACACATCCTCACCCCGCACACTCTACAGACACGTCCTCACCCCGCGCACTCCAGAGACACATCCTCACCCCAAGCACTCCGAGATACATCCTCACCCCCGCACACTCCACAGACACATCCTCACCCCGCGTACTCCACAGACACATCCTCACCCCGCGCACTCCACAGACAATTCCTCACCCCACGCACTCCAGAGACACATCCTCACCCCAAGCACTCCGAGATACATCCTCACCCCCGCACACTCCACAGACACATCCTCACCCCACGCACTCCAGAGACACATCTTCACCCCCGCACACTCCAGAGACACGTCCTCACCCCGCACACTCTACAGACACGTCCTCACCCCGCGCACTCTACAGACACACGTAGCAAGGACACACAGGGACACAGCTCTGCAAGTGAGCAGAACAACAGTGATATGCATGCATGCACACACACACACACACACCGGTTGAGCATGCGCACACGCACACGCCAAAGAAACTCACACACGTACATGTAGCAAGGACACAGATGGACACACCGGAAATAGCAAAGATAATATTCACACACACACACACATGCACACACACACACACACACACACACACACACACACACACACATACACACACACACACACACACATACACACACACACACACACACACACACACACACACACACACACACACACACGCACAGCAGTAGAGCAACAATTTGTCTGTTTTGTTTGTTTTCACATATGACAGCCATATGTGTCCTGAATGCTTGTCTGGCTCATGGATTCATAAATGATGTCATGCTGTCCAAAAGCCCCAAAAGTAAACTGAAAAACCATGAAGTATGCAAATAAACAACAACAGTACAACTTAAATTATTATCTTTGGTTTGACGTAAGAAATGCTTGAATTATTCATTGCACCTGCCCATTTATCTCTGGCTCTTTCATGTAGCTTTTACTCTGTACTAGAAGAGGTTAAAGTGTTGTATCTTTTGCAAATATTCCCCATTAAAAATGCTACTTGTAATGCTACTGCTCGTTGCACCGCTAATGCTTCGGCCACTGTTATTTCTAGTGTAGCTAGCGTGTAGCTAGTGCGTTATTGCTACCACCACCATGAAGACATGCTAGCATCCTGTGCAAATGATGCTAACTCTGAGGGTACACACATGGGAGGCAGTGCTTTATAAACTTGGACATCTGGAGGAAGTAGTGTACCCTTCATCACTCTCTCGCTCTCCATCACGCTGTCTCTCTTGCTCTCTCTCTCTCTTGTTCTGTCGCTCTCTTCTATCTAATGCAATTATGACATTTTGGGTAAGCTTTTCGCAAGTATTTTAAGGTGTTGGGCTTTTTCTTGCTTCCTGCCTTTCACTGTGTTGAATAAAACATGAAAGGTCTCAGTGAGATGGAGGGGTGTGAAGTTTGAAATAAGGTTAAACCAAAACGCTTCCATTATTCCATTTGAAATGCTGTGAAAGGGAAGTGCTTTACTTATGTGTCAAGTGGCCCAATGCTGGACCTCAAGGGTTTCCTTTGACTCTTGCAGGCCTAATTAATCATATGCCATGAACACATGAATCCTCATGTGATGTCATGTCTGAATTCACACATATTAAACTCTGTGTGTCGCTGGCCGAAGTTCAAGCTCTGGATCCTCAAGGTCGCTGTCGCGGAGCGTGAGTACGGCTGGCGTGTTAACACGCGATTACGCTAAGGTAGCGCGAACTGGCCAATTACCTGCGATTGTATCATCTGCACTGAGACTGGGTTTTGGCCAATCACAAAATTGTTTGATCTGAGAGTCAGGCGTCTAATTGGGCCTTTGGTATACACGCTGTTATTCTCCGGTCATCATTGATGGAGACTGCTCTTATTATGGGCCGAAATGACCATTACCACATCACAGACATGACGAAATCCTAGCACTACTCCATGCAATCCGCGTGGCGTGACAGGGATGTAGTTTTTACACTCAAAGAAAAACTAATAAGATAATAACAGTTTCCATCAAGTATTCATTTGATGGAAGTCTAGTCATTTCCATCAAAACCCTTGCTTGCGGCGCAAGGTGTGCAGTCGGAATCAGTCACGACGATGACAGCTTGTGTGCCCAGCGTTCCTCTGTCTCCCATCGCACGCGGCCGGCCGGCATGCGCCAGGCTCTCTAACGTCACTGCGTGCCACCCCCCCCCCCCCCTCCTCGCTCATCACGCCGGTACTCCGAGAGCGCCGCCAGATGTCTGGGAGGGAGCAGGCGACGAGGAAACGGCGCCCATGTGAGCCCGGACCCAGGGAGGAGGACGAGGCGTGCGCACGGCCGCGGTCCCCGGGTTGCGCCAGGACTCGTTGGGGGGGAAAAACACGATCGAATCAAACGGCGTCAAAAGCGAACGGCGGGAAGACGCGTTCGATTAGGGCGCCAGATTGTGTTAAGTGTTGCGTCTTAGTCTCGGCTCAGTGGTCCGCGCCCCGCCATGCATCTCCCCAACATCTGGGCGACATTAGTCCTCTCCTCCTCCCGTATCCTGCATCTCTCTGGCCTAACCAGGGCTGAGCAAACATCTGAATGCGGCGTGGCAATAGGTGATTCATTTAAGTGTTTCTGTGTTTGTGTGTGTGGGTGGGTGTGGGGGTGTGTGTGTGTGTTCTCTCCTTTGGTGTGGCAAATGGATGACAGCTGAGAGCTAATTAAGCAAAAGGAAGGGAAATCAAATTGAAAGATACCGAAAAAGGCCAAAGAAAGAACTAAAAAAACCCCCACCATCCAAAATCCACTTGAGTCGACGAAACTTGTCATCTTTCCTCACGGGGGGAGCGGGGGCTGATTGCTGCCACTAAATCAGGCAGGCGAGACAAGATGGCGGGGGAGGATGCGGGGTGCAGATGCCACCTGTGCAGCAGTCTGCGTTCTCCCGTTCTGTGAGATCTATAGTGTTATCACTGTACGCCTGCCCCCTCCATGGGCCCGAGACGCTGGGAACGTTACCGCGTTATTGTTGGCGATATTGTTCTCCGCGTGGCACTTTGGTGGGACCGTGGAAGAGATAAGACTCCACCTTATTGATTTTTGTTCCGTGGCGCCCGCTTTTCTCTCGGCATCGCTCGTTTTCTCCCCTACTTCTCTGGACCGCTTTGTCACTTGCAATATCCGTACAGCTGCAATAATCATTGATTCCATCGCTCCACTTAGATGCAATGGATGTGTGTTTTTTTTTTTTTTTTTAAACAGCTCAGATATGATGCGGTGGGTTGATTTGATTGGCCCGCCGGGGCACCGCCCTCAGGTAGCCCCGCCCTCCAGCGGGGGCTACCTACCGCATTACATCAGTGATGACCGCATTACATCAGTGATGATGTAATGCGTGTGGGAGGGCGAAGACAAACGGCCTTCCTGGGACATGTGATGGATGTGTCTGTAGCTCGTCCAATCTTTACTCTGAGATGTACATATCTGCCGACCGGCTGCCAGCGCACGCTCTGACAATATTTAGCATGGGAGTGAATTTT
The DNA here is from genome assembly GCA_036785325.1 of Urophycis tenuis. Classification (NCBI taxonomy): domain Eukaryota; kingdom Metazoa; phylum Chordata; class Actinopteri; order Gadiformes; family Phycidae; genus Urophycis; species Urophycis tenuis. The sequence goes on along the minus strand of JAXIVH010000026.1, from coordinate 402,311 downwards.
TTATTTTTTTTAATGCTCGCTAATTTTTGTCGAATGAGGCCCAAGCCAAAATGCACACATTTACAAGCAAGCAGAGGAAAACAGGCCAGCATATAACAGTAGCTAGCAATGGAGTGGATTGTGTGTGTGTGTGTGTGTGTGTGTGTGTGTGTGTGTGTGTGTGTGTGTGTGTGTGTGTGTGTGTGTGTGTGTGTGTGTGTGTGTTGGTGTGGGTGTGTGTGGGGTGTGTGAGGGTGTGTGTGTGTGTGTGTGTGTGTGTGTGTGTGTGTGTGTGAGGGTGTGTGTGTGTGTGTGTGGGGGGGGGGGGGGGGGGGGGTGACTGCGTGTGTGTGACTGTGCTTGCATGCATGCTCACTCAGTTGATTATGTCCATATATAAACTCTGAGACCGAAAGAGTTCCATATCAATGGTGACATTGAGTCATTGTCCTTTTTCACTTGCTGTCTGACATAGTCTCTATGAAAGAGACATAGTCTCTTTCATAGAAACATTGAGTCTCTCTCCATCTCTTTTCACTTTTCATCCCTTTGTCCGTTGAAGGATGAAGCATCTGCATGAAGATGTACACAAACCAGTGTTGAGGTGTGAGGCGGATCATGTTTTCTAGCCTAAAGACCCTTCAACAGCACACATGCTGCTGTCCATTCTACTCTCTATTTACATTATTGACACATATTTATTCATTCACATTATTCACGTTGTCCGCTTTCAGCCATTTGCCCAACAACATGTTTGTTTGTCTTGGACGAAGTACAGGCAGCCAATTTGAACCCCTCTCTGCATCACATTATAAAACGACAACACACCAGGGACTGTCAGAACCGGCTCGTAGCCGCCAGGTACCGAGAAATGGGTCCACGCTGTCCTGAAGCGGTTCTCCATGGCCGCGCAGTTTTGACCCAGCCTCGGCCCCAGCAGGAAGGTGGTAACCCAGCCACCGCGATGAAGAGCCCTGCTTTAAGGCTCAATACGTACTCAGAAACAGACGTGGAAGACCCCCTGAAAGGGGTCTTCAAGGAGGAGAGGGAAGACGAGACAGAAGAAGAGATAGAAATACGAAGATGGGAAGAGAGAGGGAGAGTAGTTCTGAGCTCTAAATGGGTCTACTTGTTGACCGTTCCCTGGACAGTCGTGGTTGAGTGGAGTGTGTATTCATGCCGTGTAGCTGATTAACAACAGAGGCCACGTGACAAAGTTGCCAAGTGAACGGATCCGTCCGTGTGCCACGCGCTGCTGATGAGCGCGTGGCAGAAGGGGTGATGAAGGTTACTCTGCGCAGCTTGTTTCCATGACAAGAGTCCCCCTCGGTGGAGACTGGTTTCATCTTTTTTAAATATCTGAGAGGTCTTGAGTTCTTATCATCTTTTTCTGTTTCCGAGAAACTCAGTAAAGGTCTCTTCACATCCTTGTGTTTCAAGCATACCCAGAAAATGTTTACTTATTTTTTTTATTTTTTTTTTTTACGTTTTCAGATGCAATGGAAGATTAATTTGCAAGTGTGTACCGTTCCTCTTGGGGGTCGTCAACACTTCATTGTGCAGCAGTGCAATTAGTGACTTCAGGGCATTGACGTCATGGAGTGATGCGTGTTTTGTTGCTAAAAAGTTTAGATAGCTGTTGTATTGACGTCTGATTAGCTTAAAAGCTTTATGCTAAACGTGGACGTACGCATTTTTCTTTCCTTTAAAATGCACGTCAATAGTCATACGGATCTGCTTAATTAGTATTTCTTGAATGAAAGGCTTCTAGACATAATAAATATATTAAACATATAATATACAACAAGCTTGTGTCCTCTTCAGAGAAGGGATGTGAATCAAGGAGACGCGACTGAGCTGGGAAATGCAGGTTGTCCTGGCCTTAGAGAGGGAAGGGGCCGCGGCATTTCCTGTCCACGGATTCTTCCAGCTGGGCTCAGTGACACTTTTGTGGCAGAGGAAAACCGCGCCCTCGAGATTCCCTCTTGTGAACGCTGCAAGCGTGTGAACGGGCGAAGCTCAGTGAGCTGAGAGAGAGAGAGAGAGAGAGAGCGTGCGAGAGCGATTGCGTTGTCTTGAGGGTAATTGTGTCTCTTAAATGTACGTGAAGTTCCACCCAACCGTCTGCTTGGGGTCTGCAGTCATGCACCCTCTCACCCGAGGTTCTCTGTGCACCACGCGTACCCTGGCACCCTGACACCCTGGCCCCGCCCTGGAGCCGCCGTCCCCCGCCGCTCTGACTCTGCCGCCGTCCCCCGCCGCTCTGACTCTGCCGCCGTTCCGCGGTGGCGAGCGTGGCGCTGTGAGCGCCCTCCCCCCCCCCCGGTGGGCGGCGTTGGCAGATGAGAGCGCCGGCGGCGGGCGGTCGATGCAAAGCGGAGATCCCCTCGTGAGAAAGTCCCGCCCGCCCCCCCGGTTGGGCGTGGTAAACATCGGCGCGCTGTGTAAAGCGAGCCCAGAGTTGTTGTGTTTAATGGGCCGGCCTTTTCCACGAAGACGTGGGACACAAACAGAGTTAAGCGTCTCGCTCGCGGAGCTAATAACTGTACTTAAGTCCTCACCGCCCCCCCGTCCCGAGGCTTCTACCAATCCTTTAAGACTTGTCCAACAGAAGGTTTCAGGTCTGCGCCTTCTAAGCACTGCTATTTCCATGACTATTTATGCCTGCTGTGTGTGTGTGTCTGTATGTGTGTGTGTGTGTGTCCGTGCGTGTGCGTGTGTGTGTGTGTGTGTGTGCGTGTGTGTGTGTGTGTGCGTGTGTGAGTGTCTATGTGTGTGAGTGCGTGCGTGTGCGTGTGTGCGTGCGCATGGATGTCTTATTCCTGTGATGTTTCAGCGACATAGCTGTGACTGATGCCTTTTGCACTGTACTAGCTTGCGTGGGTTTTATTTGTTGTAAAACTCTGTGCTGACTGAAGGGGCTCTCATGGCGGCGGCGGCGCGCTCTGATGGACGTTTCCAAGTGGCGGGCGACGGCAGACGTCCAGCCACGACTGTGAGCGCGGGGCCGTCGTCTCCCTCACTCCCGGGGAAAACACGTTCACTCTCACCGCCTCCAAAAACACTCTTTGGGAATTCACGCGACGGTTGTTAGTGGAAGAGGATCTGGTTCCATTGAAGGCTTAACGAGCGGCCATTTTCACGGGATGTATGAAAGCTCACACAAAAAGGGTAGTCAGGAGTCAGGATAACCTCAGTATAACCTTAGGACAATGGTAACACACACACACACGCAAATGGACACACACACACACACACACACACTCACACAACCTGTTGGATTTGCCTGTTGCCAGTGCAGCCTGCTGATGTTCCCTTCTCTCCGTCTTGTTGCAGGTGAAGTACGGACATTTTGGCTTTGTGTGGGACGCGGCGGTGCTGGAGTACGTGGCGGTGAACGATGAGGACTGCTCCTTCTACACGGTCAGCAGCAACGCGCCCGACCGCGGCTACGGCATCGCCATGCAGCACGGGAGCCCGTACCGCGATGTCTTCTCCCAGAGGTAGGAGTCCCACGCTATACACACAGCGTCACCTCCTCCTAGAGATGTCTCCTCTCAGGTAGGAGGGCACAGCACCTCCTCCTGGAGGCGTCTCCTCTCAGGTGGGAGCTTACAGCACCTCCTCCTGGAGGCGTTTCCTCTCAGGTAGGAGGGCACAGCACCTCCTCCTGGAGACTTCTCCTCTCAGAGGGAGGAGCTCAGGTCACCTCCTCCTAGAGATGTCTCCTCTCAGGTAGGAGGGCACAGCACCTCCTCCTGGAGGCATCTCCTCTTAGGCAGGAGCTCACAGCACCTCCTCCTGGAGACTTCTCCTCTCAGAGGGAGGAGCTCAGGTCACCTCCTCCTAGAGATGTCTCCTCTCAGGTAGGAGGGCACAGCACCTCCTCCTGGAGGCGTCTCCTCTCAGGTGGGAGCTTACAGCACCTCCTCCTGGAGACTTCTCCTCTCAGAGGGAGGAGCTCAGGTCACCTCCTCCTAGAGATGTCTCCTCTCAGGTAGGAGGGCACAGCACCTCCTCCTGGAGGCGTCTCCTCTCAGGTGGGAGCTTACAGCACCTCCTCCTGGAGACTTCTCCTCTCAGAGGGAGGAGCTCAGGTCACCTCCTCCTAGAGATGTCTCCTCTCAGGTAGGAGGGCACAGCACCTCCTCCTGAAAGGCGTCTCCTCTCAGGCAGGAGCTCACAGCACCTCCTCCTGCAGACGTCCCCTTCTCAGGCAGGAGCTCACATCATCCTCATATCATCACCTCCTGCTGGAGTGCCGGCAGGTGTGTTGTGTCAGACAATATTGGTTTTATAGGCGAGGGTTTGATTCCACAGCCGAGACGTTTTGTTTCCGGGGCTTTGCTGGTGCAGCCCAAAGCGCTGAGAGAGCTCACTATCTGCTCCTTGATTACCCGCGTCTGTCACCATCCCTCACCGCGACGCGCATTGTGAGTGATGATTGGCAATAATTGACTCTGTGTGTGTGTGTGTGTGCGTATGCGTGTGCGTGTGCGTGTGTGTGTGTGTGAGAGAGAGTCAGAGAGGCAGCTTGCAGATGAGGAGACACTCTGAAACCGTGCAGAAACATTTTGTCCTGGGCATCTTCCACATCCCCCCGGTCGGTGGAGAACACAGAATCCTCTCGTCTGAACCCAGAACACGGCGCCAGGGCGATAGAATACGCCACCGTCAGCCCAGCGCCGCCGTTATTAGGAGCAAACAGCCGATGAATCGAGAGGCTGTGTTTTTTGTTTCACTCCCATTACTTCGGACGCGCGGTAACACACTCACTCGGCTCCTCGGTTCCTCCCAACCACCGGCTGCGGTTCCTCCCCTCGCCCACAGCCGCCCGCTCCGGTTCCCCCGGTTCCCCCCAGTTCCCCGGCAGCGCGCGGCGCAATCCGCAAAGAAAATCACAAACGGCGAGAGAAGATTATCGCCGAGGTATAATTGTTTTGTTTTTCCCGTTTGCTTCTGATCCACGATCCAACGTTTTATTATTATCATCGGAGGCAGCGAGGCGCAGGGCTGAGGATCCTGTGAGCAGTCCCTGCAGCGGTGCAGGTGGGAAACACCTCCGCTCTGCTCGTCTTCTGACCAGGCCCTCCCTGGGCAGAAGACACACAACGTTTGTACACAACCCAGGGTGCTGAGAAACAACAAACCGCACTCCGACGCCGTTTGACGCTCCGCTTCACCGGCGTCAAATCGATCCCTCGCCGCGCTCAAATACGACTCCGGGTGCTTTGCGATGGCCGCCGGCTAAGCTAACGTGGCTAATGATGCTGCGCCCGTCGCCCGCGGTGACCGTTGGATGTCAACCTGGAATGAGGAGGAGGGGGGGGGATGGTCACATGGTATGACTAGCATCGGTACGCCCACCCGCCCCCCCCCCCCCGCCCCCTCTCGGCTCACCGCGGGTGAGGCCGGGCGCCTCCCGCAGCCCGAGGTGTGTGTCGTGATGACACAGGAGTAACAACGCCCAGGCCCTGACCGCCACAGAGCCGCTCCGGACTGCATCCCTGATGGAAGGGGGGAGGGGGGGGAGAGGGGCCATGTCAAGAGGTGGGGGAGGGGAGGAGAGAGACACACAGAGAGAGTGGGGGGGGGAGAGAGAGACACACAGAGAGAGAGCGGGGGAGAGAGAGAGTGAAACGGAAAGAGAGAGGGTGAGAGAGATGATTTGGATTAATAGATACACCAAGCATCAATCAATAGAGGAATTCATCCATCAGCTTCCTTGGTGTTTGTGTGTGTGTGTGTGTGTGTATGTGCGTTTGTGTGTGTACGCGTGTGTGTGCCCGCGTGTGTGTGTGTGTGTGTGTGTGTGTACGCGTGCATGTGTGTGTGTGTGTGTGTGTGTGTGTGTGTACGCGTGCATGTGCCCGTGTCTGTGGGTTAGTATGCTTACCGGGTACATGAGGGGATGACAAATGCTGACGAAAATTCTAAGTTATTGCAGTTGTGGGACTGTGTGTGTGTGTGTGTGTGTGTGTGTGTTAGTGTTAGTGTGTGTGTGTGTCTGTGTCTGTGTGTTTGTTTGGATGCGTTTCTGAGAGTATTTTCGTCTTCATCTCAGCTCTGGATGCATTTCAGAGGGGCAACAAAACAAATATGTCTGCTGTCTCCCATCAGGGTGTTACTCAGATTACTTATCTCTGTGCAACACGTTCCAATACCATAAAGGATTGCACTCGGTTGAAGAGAAGAAGTGTGTGCGTACGTGTGCGTACGTGTGAGTGTGTGTGTGTGTGTGTGTGTGTGTGTGTGTGCGTGCGTGTGCGTGTGTGTGCGCGCGTGTGTCTCTCTGCAATAACAGTGATTCATATGGTTTGCTGTCCTCTGCTGCCCTCCCCAGTGCCTTTGTCATGTCTCCCCCTCACTCCCCCATCCTTCCCCCCATTCCACAACCCCCTCCACCCCCATGTACCCCTTTATCCTCCCCACCATCTCTCCCTCCATCCTCCCCTCCATCCAGCCCTCCACCCATCCGTTCTGTTATATTGGACCCTGCCTCGGAGTCCATAGTGTGCTGTGCTTATAAATCCCGCAGGGACACGGCGGTGGCGTCCCCCCTGGTTATTTGTGGGTCCCCGTAAGCAGGGAGGGGGGGGGGGGCGGCGGTGGTCTCATAAACAGCGTGCTCCGAGACGCCAGCGCTGTGTCCCTTGATGAACTCACAAGTGGAACACGGATCGGCGAGCTCGGAGCCGAGACGAAGGCTTGCTCACCGTGCAGAAGGGTTGTTAAACCTTAAGAGTTGTTAAACCTTAATTTACAACGTTGAAAACAGGAAAAGGTCGTCCAGATCTTAAATCAGACTCTTTTTCTGGTTGATGAATTAATTGCCCCTGCGTGCCTCCCTCCAAGGCCATATCACCTCAGCGGACCGGTCAGACGCGGTTCTAACAAGTTTCGCTGGCGGTCAAGGATGCTGACCTCTGACCCCCAGGTTGCAGATGAGACGCCCCTTCACGCTGAAGGACGAGCAAACAGCCCGCCGCTTTGTCACGGGGGAAGGCAAAAACCAGAACCGGATCAAGATCAAAGCGGATCAGAACGTCGTGCGAACAAAGCTGAACAAAGGGGCTCGCGTCTCGCGTGCTGTCCAAACCCGAGAGGGGGGGGCAGTCCACGTTTTGATTGGAGGACGACCCCGGCGCCACGGACCCCCTGTGGCGGGGCGACGCGCGGCACACGCTAAGCACACGCTAAGCCGACCCGACTCTCATGGCGCTGTTGAAGTACAATCAGAATATCTATGAATACAAAGTGCGTACTCTGGCTGGAAGCTGTATCCCAGGGAACGGAAGCCAGGGCGAGGTGTTTCAGAGTGCTGTGAGTGCGATGGAGCTGCAGGACTAAACACTGTTAACAATAGCCATTGATTTAGCTGGTTCTAAAAACCTGCTTTGGGGAGCTGCTTTTGCCGCAAGCCCGAAGGGAGGGATAGGGCACTTTCAAAACCTAACCCTGGCTGGTTTCTCCAAAGACTATATTTAGGGACTTAAGGATTATAGAGGCATCATGCATTCAAAGGGTAGTTAATTCAGCCCCTGTTGGTTTATTAGAATAATAAGACGAGAGTACTACACTACTGTATTTGTTTACAATGTTTTGTAAAAATTGCAGAAATTACAAGATTACAAGAGGCACTGATATGATTCTAGGGTTTCTAGGTTCTAGGTTCTAGGTTTCTTTTAAGCATATTTTGAAGAAGATTCTCCAGCGTCGCGGGCCTAAAGGAGCACAGTAAAACACACGGCACCAGAACATGATGACCGCAACAGAACCACGCAGACACTACAGCATGAATGCTGATGTGAGTCAGCGTTCCACTGAGGGGTTCTGGGGTTCCCCGCACAGACTCGCAGAGCGCATTAAACAAAGTGCTGCAGTAGCGGAGAGTCTCACCTGACATGTTGACACAGTATTGTTATACACATGCACACACACACACACACACACACACACATGCGCGCACACACACGCACACACACACACACAGACACACACACACACACACATATGCGCGCGCACACACACACACGCACACACACATACACACATACACGCACACGCACATACACGCACACACACACACACAAACACACATACACACACACACACACACACACACACACACACACACACACACACACACACACACACACACACACAGGAATGGGCTCACTGTGAGCGGTCTCATTTTGAACATCGCTGTCTCTCAGTCGGAACCGGGAATGTTCCGGTGGAGAACGGGCTGTAAAGAACACACGGAGGACAAGGGGAGGGTTCACAACTGTGACAACCTGACAAATGACAAATAGATTTACCATCAAGTGGCAATATAATTTCTCTAGCTTTCAGCCTGTGTCGCTGTCTCTCTTTCTCTCTCTGTCTCTCTCTCTCTCTCTCTCTCTCTCTCTCTCTCTCTCTCTCTCTCTCTCTCTGTCTCTTGCTCTCTCTGTGTGTCTCTCTCTCTCCCTCTTCTCTCTCTCTCTCTCTCTCTTCTCTCTCTCTCTCTCTCTCTCTCTCTCTCTCTCTCTCTTCTCTCTGGTCTCTTGCTCTTGCTCTCTCTGTGTGTGTCTCTCTCTCTCTCTCTCTCTCTGTCTCCCTTGCTCTTGCTCTCTCTCTCTCTGTCTGTCTCGCTTCCTCTCTCGCTCTCTCTCTCTCTCTCTAGGCCTCTCTCGCTCTCTTCCGTCTGTCTTCAGCTGTCACTGCAATGCTAATCAATCACAAACAGCTCCTGCCCACCCTTAGTACTTTAATTAAATCTCTATTAATAACACTTACATGCAGAGATGCAGAGTGTTCATTCTCTCTGCTGCGTCTTCACTCTCTCTGTCTCCCAATCTGTCTCTGTCTTCCTCCATGTTGTCATCCTTGGCTTTCTTCTGCTTTGCAACTTTCCCACATTGAGTTTTGTCTCACTAGCTGTCTCTCTGTCCATCTCTTGCTCTTTCTCTCGCTCTCTCTCTCCCCATCTCTCTCTCTCTACCCATCTCGTGATCTTGGTCACCTGACCCCTAATGCCCAACAACACTGCGGTGTTATCCTTCATTCCAACGCGCCCGCTGGACCCAGCTGGGGCTCTCCAGGCCGGGGGTCCTCCAGCCTGGGGGTCTCCAGGCCGGGGCTTTCCAGGCCGATGTGGGCTGGTCCCGCAAGCCCAGATCTTTGTTGAGAAACACATATATATTACCCTATCGAATAGTATTGGTAAAACAATAAACAACAACGATGTGAGGTGTGTTCTTTCAATCGCGTTGGCGATAATTGAACTTCTAAAGTCTGGTTTTCATAACGTCCATTTTATTTTATTTTTTTGCTGTTGATCAGTTTCGTGGAACTGATATAGATCAGTTTAAGTAAAAATACGGCCACAACAAACCACAAAAGCTTTTTTCCAATAAGGCGAAGTCAGCGAAGAAGGACGACCAGAGAGACCCACTTATTATTAACTTTACGATTCGGCTTCTCGTGCAAAAGCAGCTTCCAGGGCAAAACCCTGTCTTGATAACTGCTTTAAAATATTCCCAGCTGCTAAAGATTTTGTGAATACCCCCACCTCTCTGGGCCATCAAAAACCACAGGCTGACGATGGCTGACCGAGGTCTGAAGGCTGGAACTGGCGGACAGCAGCCTCCCGGGTCACACTGAAGACCCCAGGTCGCACTGCAGCCTCCCGTGTCGTACTGCAGCCTCCTGGGTTGCACTGCAGCCTCCTGGGTTGCACTGCAGCCTCCAGGGTCACACTGGAGACCCCGGGTCGCACTGCAGCCTCCCGGGTCGCACTGAAGACCCCAGGTCAAACTGCAGCCTCCCGGGTCAAACTGCAGCCTCCCGGGTCGCACTGAAGACCTTAGGTCGCACTGAAGACCTTAGGTCGCACTGCAGCCTCCAGGTTCGTACTGCAGCCTCCTGGGTCACACTGGAGACCCGGGTCGCACTGGAGACCTCGGGTCGCACTGCAGCCTCCAGGGTCGCACTGGAGACCTCGGGTCGCACTGCAGCCTCCCGGGTCCCCACTGCAGCCTCCAGGGTCGCACTGGAGACCTCGGGTCCCCACTGCAGCCTCCAGGGTCGCACTGCGCTTGGCGTCGGGGGGTGCGAGCTGGCGTGCCGGGGAAAGGCCGAGGGGGGCTCACTCTCCCCCACCCAGCCTCTATGTAACGGCCAGTAATTAAGTTGGTCAACTCACTGGTGTGCTCGTTTACGAAGACAACAGCTCTGGCTCCTTCGAGGCAGCTGGGAGGCTCGTTTTTTAGCCACTTGTTTTTTTTTCCCCCCTCTCCTCTGTTTGTTTGGTTGGGGCTCTCTGTTGCTCGTCCCCTCTGTGCCTCCATTTTGTTGTTTGTTGTTGTGCATCAGCACCGAGGAAGAGCCCGGCCTTCCGCTTCGCTTTGTGTCGCGCCTGGACGCGCTCCACCGTTGTCATTCAATTTCCACGTCCTTATTTGCTTTTCTGACTCCTTTCTCGCTTTTTGTGGATCTTGCCTTCCCCCCTCCTCCCCCGCTCCTCCCTCGCACACCTCAACTGCTTTTTCCATTTTCGCCGTTTGTCAGCGCGTGTGGACAGTTTGTTTGTGGCGCTGCGGTGCCGTGGTGGGAGTTACTATCCTCTTGTCTGTATGCTAATCCCGCGCGCTGGCGGTGTTTGTGTTTGTTGTGTAAAACGGAACCGAGGACGAGCGAGGACGAGCCAGGTCCACTCACTGCACTACACCACCTACTGCCACACGCACTGGAGATATTCATGTAAGTGACACGGCCAGTGATTCACAGAGCGGTGGTGGTGGGGGGGGGGGGGGGAGGGGGGGGGGGGGGGGGGGTTGGTACCATAGGGAAGCGGGGATGTACATCACAACGTAACCAATCACAAACAGAACCGCGCGGGTCATCGAGAGGCCGTGGTCTGGATCTATGAGGGTCTTTTTTTTCTCGACCCCGCGCACCGGAATTGCGGTCTCCAGAAGCATGACTGTGGCGGTTCAGCCGCGGTGGGTGCCTGTCTCTCTCTCTCTCTTTCCCTCTGTCTGTCTGTCTCTCTCTCTCCTCTCTCTCTCTATCTCTGTCTCTCCCTCTCCCTCTCTCTCTCTCTCCCCCCCCCCCTCTCTCCCCCTCCTCCCCCCCTCTCTCTCTCTCTCTCTCTCTTTCCCTCTGTCTCTGTCTCTGTCTCTCTCTCTCTCTCTCTCTCTCTCTGTCTCTCTCTCTCTTCCCTCTCTCTCTCTCTCTCTCTCTCTCTCTCTCTTCTCTCTCTCTCTCTCCCCCCTCTCTCCCCCTCTCCCCCCCTCTCAATCTCTCTCTCTCTTTCTCTCTTTTTCCCTCTGTCTCTGTCTCTCTCTCTCTCTCTCTCTCTCTCCCCCTCCTCTCTCCCCCCTCTCTCTCTCTCTCTCTCTCTCTCTCTCTCTCTCTCTCTCTTTCCCTCTGTCTCTGTCTCTCTCTCTCTCTCTCTCCCCCTCTCTCTCTCTATCTCTCTCTCTCTCTCTCTCTCTTTCCCTCTGTCTCTGTCTCTCTCTCCCCCTCTCTCTCTCTCTCTCTTTCCCTCTCTCCCTCTCCATCTCTCCCTCTCCCTCTCTCGCCCTCCTCCTCCTCCCTAGTGTGCAGTGTTCTCTGAGGAGCCGGTGCCCATCAGTCTGCCTGGAGCGCGGCGACACCGCAGCGCGGTGCCATGATGCTGTGTCGAGACGCTCGCGCCTCACGCCTCACGCCTCACGCCTCGTCTCGCCATCGTCCGCGGCGTCGGACCCCAGCGACACAATCGGCTTCGTGGGCGAGCAATTAAGACGGTCGGTCTTTTTCGGCGGTCGTTTCGTTTGGCTCGTTGGCCCGTGAGGTCGGTCAGCTAATGCGCCGCGATCGCTCACCCATCGAGGCTGCTGCCGTAGAGTTTCCATGGCAACGACGAGTCTGTTCGCCGTAATGGCCACTGCAGAGAGAGGGAGCTGGTAGGCAGGAATGGAGCACACGGGGGAAAGATGACTGAACCGACACGCACCGACACGCACACACGCACACACACACACACATGCACTCACACACACCACGCTCATTTTGCTTAACAGCCAGTGGGAGAGTTAAAGTCATTATGGATCTCCCTAGTCAAAGTCAATGATCTTAAAGCACCAAGCTGATAACTCATTACACACACAACATGTCAACGCTGACACACAACCGCACACACACACACACACACACACACACACACACACACACACACACACACCGTTTTCTCTATGAAATAAGCAAACTTATTGAAATAAGCAAAAAAAATCTCATGCATGACCATTTATTGACAACAACACACTCGGAGGTTCGACGCCATCAGACAATCATTCATGGGGTCGTGAAGAACGAAGACGATGGAGCCCTGAAGACGATGGGAGATGACTTCCCCCTGACGGTGTCTGGAGGCTGCTGCTGCTGCTGCTGCTACTGCTGGCGTGACTGTAGATGGGGCTCCTTGGCCCTGCCGGACACCATCACCTCCACCCGTCTCTGTAGACGGGTGGAGCCTTAGGGGGCCACGCCCCCTCTCTCTCTGTAGATGGGTGGAGCTTGATCCTGGAGGTGAAGAGGATGGAGGAGGGCTCCGCGCCTAACAACCACAGACCAGCATGACGACTGTTCTCCTGGTCACCGCGTGAGGTCCTGATTGGTTGAGAGATGAAGAGGAGGGGCCTGCATTTTGACTCTGTGGGAATTTAGAACCCAGACGAGGATGGACGAGACGAGGAAGGGTAATGTCGTCGTGAGACAGACAGGCTGAAAGACAGACAGACAGACAGACAGACAGAAGGGGAGACTGTTGATTCTATTATTATTATTTGTTGGAGGTGATAAATACTGAGACTGTCTCGTTGGCTCCTGGCAGCCGTTCGTGTTCACTCAAAGGAAACAGAATAAATAATCACTGTCCAGTGAGGGCTGCGGTCCACAGTTTTTTTCTTAATAAGTCAACATGTTGTCGACAAACATCCCGGGAGGGCGCTGTGGCGCTGCCGTCCTGTGCGGTGCGTCTGCGATCAGGCAATCAAAATTCCATCCGAGATCCGAGCACTTATGGGCTCTTATTTTCACCTCATCGCGTGGACCGTCTGAAGTCCGCCACAAACAAAGTGTTTTCCTCCAGCCACGCGGTAACTGGGGAAATATGCTTCTTCTTGTCCTACAAATAACTTGTTGGACACTGGAGGGCCTGCAGTGATGACTTGTGTAAACAAAGAATGACCGATGCTATTTGGTAGCTTAGAGCGTGTTTCATTGTGTGTCATTTGTAGCCAGAGTGATCCGTCTGTTTCTAAAAGTGCATTTGCGTTCCTGTATGTGTGTGTGTGTGTGCGTGTGTGTGTGTGTGCGTGTGCTTGTGTGTGTGTGCGTGTGTGTGTGTGCCTGTGTGTGTGTGTGCGTGTGCATGTGCGTGTGTGTGTGTGTGCTTGTGTGTGTCTGTGTGCGTGCGTGTGTGTGTGTGTGTGCGTGTGTGTGTGTGTGTGTGTGCGTGTGCATGCGTGCGTGCATCAAGACACAACTTACTTACTCTGGTTTTCAGGGTAACAACTTAAATCGGAGGCTTTTCGGTTCTTCCAACGCTGATTAGATGAAAAGACAATCCATGACTTTTAAACCAAACCCTGCCGGTGCAGAGCGGTCACCGAGCGGACTACGCCCTCACACACAGGGAGCACGTCAAACGCCAAACAAGCCTCTCTCAGATCGTTTTTTTTACTGAACGACAACGCCAGGAATTGGTGGCTGCTGACGTTTTGCAGTACACCGTGACATTTCACTCTTCCTCTGGAGATGGAACCACGCCCTCCTGTTCACCGACTCTCTGTTGTCTGCTCCTTGTGGCGCGGCGGTGGGCGTCTAGAAGAAGAAGAAGAATTACTCATTTGATCTCGTGAGGGAAATTTGGTCTCTGCATTTAACCCAATCGTGAATTAG
>JAXIVH010000026.1:329436-384436 GCA_036785325.1 Urophycis tenuis | reverse complement strand
CGCTGGCACGCGGTGCCCAGCCGGACCCCGGGGGGGGGGGGGGGGGGGGGGGGGGGAAGAGGAGAGGAGAGAGGCCCAAGAGAGCCACGCAAGAGGCTGACAGCAGGAGGTGAGAGCGTGGGAGGGAGGGAGGGAGGGAGGGAGGGAGGGAGGGAGGGAGGAAGGCGGTGAGCAGGCCAGGCGTCGAACTTGAAATGTCCTGGCGTGTAATTAAAGGTTATATTTGTTCCACTTTGGATGAGGGCCTCTTACTTGCATCAGAGCTGTTTCTTAAGGAGACACGCGGCGTTCATTAACCTGTGAAGTTCACGGGCCATTGGACTAAGGATGTAGGGTAGATATAATATAGATATGGTATAGATCATATACCATATGTAGATATGGTATATGATCACCGGTTGTGTCACTGATAACATACAAATACTAATGTATATGAATGAATATACTCTGCAATATTCAGGAGCCTTCAGAGCAAATATAAAAATGTGTTACGATGTTTTAATCTGCCCACACACAATCACACACATATAAACTTGATAAACAGTCATCTGTGTTTCACTAGTCTACCTTTCTCCACCTCTCTGTCTCTCTTTCTCCCTCTCTCCCTCCCCAGGGTTACCTGTCTGAAGGCCTGGTGACCAAATGGTACCGCTCTCCTCGCCTGCTGCTCTCGCCCAACAACTACACCAAGGCCATCGACATGTGGTCTGCAGGCTGCATCCTGGCCGAGATGCTCACTGGCCGCATGCTCTTCGCAGGTAAACAGGACCTGCCCTTTGCTTATCCAACACAACATTCATTCACGCTGAAATGTCCGTCAGTACTTGAGTTGAAACGGTTGTTTTGGCGCCCCTTGCTGGCGATACACGTTATTGTACTAATAACAATAGGCTACAGTTAATTTGAAGCGTTCAAAAGGGATACAGTGTCTACTGACTACAATCTTCACAACGTTGATTTGAAACCTTCACGAACACTTTTCTTTTACAGTTATCTAATGCTCGCTTTTTGTTTCGCTGCTAATATGCTAACGATGCTAGTGCTAATAGCTGCAAAGCGTGCGTGGTTCAACCCGTCATGTAAACCGCTGGAACGCCTTTCCCTCGCCGCAGGAGCACACGAGCTGGAGCAGATGCAGCTGATCCTGGACACGGTGCCCGTTCTGAGGGAGGAGGACCGGCAGGACCTCCTGCAGGTCATGCCCTCCTACGTCAGCCAGGGGTGGAGGGTCAAGAGGACCTTCTCCCAGCTGCTGCCTGACGTAGACGCTGAAGGTCAGCCAGCCGTGCAGCCGCCAGCGCCGCTTTCGTCCCGAAGGTCAACCGTGTTGACGCTTCAACAAGCTCAGGGCCCAGAGTGTCTGCAGACAAGGATGTCGACTGATAACAAATGCTGGCCGGCGCGTTCCTATCTCTTTGTTTGCCAGACTCTTTACTGTGGACCCTCCCCCCCCCCCTCCCCCCCCACGCCACCCAGCCGAGCTACGGCAGTCTGATTGACAGCGCTGCACACCAGTTAGAGACAGAACGCTGCTTCTTACATTCTGAGAGTCTACCGCCTTCTCCCTGGGAGACACTCAGTCTTACACAATGAGACTTTTAAGGAATGAAATTGAATAATAATAATAATGAATGAGAAGTGGTTTCCTGTAGAGGAAGCTGTATAGGTCTGACGGTTTCTAATAGAAACCCGCAGAACGGCACTTTACAATGAATCACCGTAACGGTCATAATCACCATCTCTATGGCCTCATCGTGTGGCGTCTGTTCTCCTCCTACTCCCTTTGAAGGTACTCTCCTCTCAATGTACAGCCATCTCTCATCTCAACTCCTTCTCTCCCCTCCCTCCCCCTGGTCTCCTCTTGTCCCACAGCCGTCGACTTCCTGGAGCGCATCTTGACCTTTAACCCCGCCGACCGGCTGACGGCGGCTGCGGCGCTGGCCCACCCCTTCCTGGGGCAGTACTCGTGCGCCGAGGACGAGCCGGCGTCCCGGCAGCCGTTCCGCATCGAGGACGAGCTGGAGGACAGCCTGGTGGTGCCGGAGCACAGCGCCAGCACCAGCGCCAGCACCAGCCGGGCCGACAGCATCCAGTGGGACAGGTGGGCCGCCGAGCCGGGCCGGTTTGCACCGTCGCGTCGCTGGTGGAGCGGGTGGTGGCGCGTGTAGGCGGATATGAACAACAGAGACTCAGTCGTTGTGCACTAGAGGATGGATGCCCGACCCGAGCCCGACCAGACCCGACGGTATCCGACGGGCCGCGGTCGGGCTCGGACAAATGTTTAGAATTTATGCTCGGGTTCGGGTCGGGCTCGGGTCGACATATGCGCGACTTGAAATTTAAAATGTACCCGCGCGCTAACCCGCGCATGTTGCGCTCATCTGTTTGTTGACATTTCCAAATGCCTTGCAGTTGCTTCATAAAGGCGGGTTTTCATAAACACGGACGTAAATGTGTCATTAGTATGAAAAAAAATAGACTTAAATTGTGTCGGGCTCGGATCGGGTTCGGTTACTGTTCTGTCGGACGCGGGCCGGGCTCGGACAGAAAATTCCGGTCCGATCCGCACTCCATTGTGTACACAAAACACAATCGTAATACATTAGAATTGATTGTATGGATGTTTTCGGAACAGGGGGATCTAAAGTAAAGACCTCTTGACCGTACGACGCTGCGCAACGTGAGGTTCAAGAAGCGACGTGTTGAGTCACCGAACCACCGTAACCCCGTCTGCGCTCCGGGTTCCGCAGGTTCGAGAGCAGCCTGTCCACTGAGCTGTACCTGCGCCCGGTGGGGAGTGAGGGGGGCCGTCTCTCCTCCCACCTGGGGGACACCGCGGAGGAGGAGGGGGTCCAGCGAGACCCCAGGGCCGGTCCCAACTCCCTGGTGGAGGAGGCGCAGGTGAAACATCAGCATCTTCTCTCCTTACCAACCGGGGGTTCAGCAAACCGTCCGCTAGGAGCGTTCATTGTTGTACGGCCATTTGTGACATCACAAATATTAGAAGTGTCCAGTCAGATCTATGAGGCAATCGTCCACTGAAGTGGGCTTGTATGGCTTATGTCCCGTGTTTGAATAGAGAGCTGTTGATTCTCTACCGTGTCAACATTTGCGCGATTACATGATACACAGGATGTCACAATGTGTGGGACGCAAGAGTCACCATGAACTCTGTCTGGTTCTTAGATGGATAAAACTTTATTGATTAGAAAATCCACGTATTGTTCTTGTTCTTGTACTTGTTGAGCTCCTCACCATGGGGTGCCATGCTGATGTCAGTAGCAGAGATTGTAGAGCAGACTTTATCCGCACCTTTCTGTCATCGGTCGTTTCAATCCTTCTTCCCTTCTTCCTTCCCTTCCCGCGTGGCGTCCGTTTGGAGGTGGACCCACGCAAACACTCTCACAGCAGCTCCGCCGAGCGCTTCCTGGAGAACTCCCACTCCTCCCTGGACCGGGCCGCGGGGGCCGCGGGGGGCGGTGGCGGCGCCGGGGGCTACGGGGAGCTGGACTGCGGCCGCTCCTGCGACTACAAGGTGGGCTCCCCGTCCTACCTGGACAAGATCGCCTGGCGGGAGGGGAAGCCCCAGCACTACTCGGAGCCCAAGCTCATCCTGGACCTGTCCCACTGGAAACGCAACGCCGCCGCCGCCGCCGCCAACGCCTCCCAGCCCGGTGCCGCCCAGCCCGGGGGAGACCCGGGGGAGGAGGCGGGGGGAGACGGGGGCGTGGCGGAGGGAGAGCGGGGGGAGACGGGGGACTTGTTCCAGGAGATCTCCCGCTGGGTGCAGAGCACCAACGACCGTCTGCACTCGCCAAGTCCCAGCCCCCCCCCGGGCCCCCTCTCCCCGTCCTGCTACGCCTTCTCCCCCCCCCTCCCCCTCTCCCCCACGGACGTCACCACCCCGCTCTTCCTCCGCCGCGCCGGCCTCGGCGCCCGGCCGGCGGCCCACCGCGATGGCTTCGTGTTCCACAGCGGCATGCTGAGCCCTCTTCCTCCCGCCGCCTCCTCCTCTGTCTTCCTGCCGTCGCTGCTGCCGTCCTCTCCCTCCTCTCCTTTCCTGCCACAGTCCCCGGATCCGGCGGCCTCCTGGCCCCACTCGCCTCCTCCTGCTGCTCCTCCTCCTCCTCGTCCTTCTCCTCCCTCTGCTGCTGTGCAGGAGCCTGCTCCCGGTGTCTCCTCCTCGCCTCTCGCCTCTTCTCCCCTCCGCCACGAGATCCGCAGCGAGCCCGCGGCCGAGGAGGAGGAGGAGAAGGAGGTGCTGGAGGAGGAGGCTCTGCCCGTCAAGCAGGAGGCGCGCCTGTTCGACCTGGACGTCTTCATCTCGCGGGCGCTGAAGCTGTGCGGGCAGAGCGAGGACAGAGCGGAGGGGACGAGTGCGAAGGAGGGCAGGGGGTCGAGGAAGGAGGGCAAGCAGGTGAGCATGAACCAAAGGGTCTCCAACTCCTGATGTCAGCCAGGTCGGGCCCCGGTTCTGACATTCTGGTGCTCTGCAGTCAGAACCCCGACGCGCCCGCGATGAACGATACGTGGATGAAAGAGCTGCCGTGGTTCCACACGGAGAGGAGTTCACACACGCTGACTGGCTCCTCTGAGGGCAGTAACCCTCTTTTTGGGTTTGTTTTACTGTGAGGTTTTTACAGTGGAGTCGCCCTCAAACCAGCGTTTGTGGGGCTCTCTATGGTTCCTTCCTGATGTACCTCCTGCAAATGAAACCACTGGAAGGTCATTGTCACGGCGCCGTTTATGTTACTTGAAAGTCAAACCACACTTGCTTTTTGCAGGAACCGGGCGAATGCGTGGTGCATAGTAATGACTGAGTTTAATGGTGAATCCTGTGATCATAAAATAGTCTTCCAGCGATGAAATTGTGGAGCCGTTAAGCCGAAATACACTGACCATATAATCAGCAAAAAGAGTTTAAATGAAGTATGCACCAGTGATGTCATGGTTTCCATCAGAATGTTCCCATGGTGCTCCCCAGTAGCATCATGTCTTGTACATTTGTATCATATCAAATTCTTTATCATCTTATTTAATGCTCTGATATCTAGCGATGGTATTCTGTTGTTCACCACTGACTTCACATGTGTTTTTTGATATGCGGCAAGTGTTGTTTTCGGCGCCAACGTGTTTATTTTGCTCAGCAAAGTGTTTCCCGTGCGTCTGGATGCTGTCTGTACGGTGAACCCTCAGACCATGCTGCACTCGGCGGACATTTTGAAACAGGCCGCTTTGTTGTGGCGCTGAATGCTACAGTTTGTTCACATCACATCTGGGATCAAAGCGGTACGTTGACCGCACACGGCCTCTGGAGAATGTCGACGCTGTTGAGCTTGAGGATGAAGAGGCATGTATTCTTCATGACTTCATCACTTTTCTGCCAGCGTTAGCGAATGAATCACACACGTGATTAAAGACACACGTCCCTCCCACTGAGAATTTAAATTTATTTTCGGACATTTAGGAACTATGCCTTCGTGGTTGATATTGTTGGTATTATTGATATTTACAGCATACGGCAAATGTAATGTATTGACATTAGCGACAGGGATGACCACGTCTGCTGTGGCCATGGCTCAGTACTTTTGACCACGCCTCCTCTGATCAGAAGTAAGTGAATGTACTGGAGGAAGCTCACCATTCTCTCCTTCCTGGCTTCAGCCACAAATATAAGCAATGTATCCATCCAAAACAATTTGACCGCTAACGTATGTATTATTTTCTCACATCTGGTGACAATGTCCCTTCTTTTGAAGACTCCACTGTGTCTCTCGACCTTCTGCGCACACAGGATCACCGACTGAAACACTGCCAACACAGAGCCGTTGCCCGAGAGTCGCTGTGTGTGTGTGTTGACCTGCACGGCAGCGTTCAAAAGGTCACGTGTGACATGACAACAACGTGTAGTGGTCAGCATCAGTGCTACGCCGGGTCTGTACAAACTAGCAAACAACTGAAAGACACCGCACTTATAATGCAGCTGCCTTATAAACTAGCAAACCCTGCAATGTATGTATCTACAATAATAACAGGGGCTTTAGTCCACAGTAGGCCTCAATTCTAAAATGCTAACACGTCGAAATGGTATTTTTTCCTCTACTGCTGCCCTCAACAATTGCATTGAGATCTGAGACAATCCTTCTGGCTGCGTGTAGTGTTTCTGCCTACTGTTTGTTACCCTGTAGCTAATAGACAGACACACAGCCTTTATCACCCTTTAGGAGACCCAGAACTCCTGAGTGGCTTCACTCAGAAGTGTTGTGTCGGCAGATAGCATTAAGAGCTAAAAGCACATTTTCGTACTCTCAGCACACCCTGGTTGCCTGTTTTCCGCAGTCACAACCAGGAAAGCCTCCATGTTTGTTCCCTCAACAAGTCACACCGACGTGAATCAATAGCTCCAACTTGGTCGGTAGCCTACTGGTTTTTAGCAGTCAGTCAACTGAATAAAAACTGCCAAACAGACATGTGGCTGTATCTGCCTATGTGTTTATGAATAATAACACACAAACATGGCGTTGCATTGCTTCAGGTGCACGAGAGAGGAATTGAAAAGGACGAACAGCAATCCAAATGTAATGAAACAGTGGCTATAAGCCTCATCATATCTATTCAATCACAACTAGCAATAATTTCAGTGAGACATTGTGCAGGTGTGAACACACAGCTGGGTGACGAGCTCCTGTTTCTCAAGCGCGTGAAGCTCTGTGGACTCTGTGCGCCGCGATGCTTCCGGAACGTCTCACACGTCCTCGCTGCATGGCTTTCTAGAACCATGACCACGGTTCAGTCTTCAGGCAGACCCGTGTGAGTTGCTCTTCCTTTGTACGGACAGGCTTTAAGTAGCCCTCAGCCTTTATGAGGAACAACAGAGGGCTTTTTAATGCTCATTATTGACTTTTTGTAGGCTTTGTTTTTGCTGACAAATATGTAATAAAATTGATGAAACGCTGCCACTTTATTTTGGCCATGATTGAGTGGAGTACTGTGGATGAGAAGTGAGGCCGAGGGCGGTGTGAGTGGGCAGATATTGCACACTGACACGCACGCACACACCATCGAGACCTTCAGTTTGAAGGTCAGGGTATGTTCTCAGTAAGAAGCAGCTGTGACCCTCCATGATGATGACGCAATGATGACTATGCACCTGTTTAGCAGAGAGGAGTTCCGCCTCTTCTAGGATTACCGCCCTGACCGCGTCTGCACTCCAAAGGCAGCAGTTAACGTACAGGAATGTGTTTTTCGGCTTTACGGCGCCCTCACACGCACACTCGTCCTTTTTAAGCGTGTGGTTAACTTTCACATTCTTTTGCTGCTCTCTAGTGTTGACCTAACACAACTGCAGTGCCCAGTTACACAGCTGGTATTACACATTCACTCTTACACTATTTTAGATTAGATTCAACTTTATTGTCATTGTGCAGTGTACAAGTACAGGGACAACGAAATGCAGTTGGCGTTCTAACCAGAAGTGCAAATGTGCGATAAAGGTGCGGGTTGAAATGCAGAATAAGGTGCCGACAGACTGTTTGTTCAGGTAGGTTGGTTGGTAGACAATTCCAACACACTTATAGTATGTGACCTGTGTGGGCATATTATCAGGGCATATGTTCCACACATATTTATTTATTTATACAAAACACTCCGGTTTCCGTATTTGCACAAATTCCTACAGTCTACTACTGTGGATGCACATGTGAATTGTCCAGCCTGTTGTGTGAGTATTATCCTTGAGTACAGTTATGGCATAGTTGTTGTTGTTGTTGTTGTTGTATTATTCGCCATCAATAAATTACACAGAATATCACGAATATCAACATCACGACGTTTCAACAAAAGGATATCTGTTTAAATACAGATTAAGTTAGTCATCCGACTTCCGGCATATGTAACGCGCAGGGGTCCAATCGGTGAAGAGGGAATCCCGGCGTGTGATTGGCTAAGCAGTGACGTACATCTCCCGCACGTGTATCCGTGTCTCCCCATCACTCCGCAGCCCGTCTGTCCTCCGCTGCCTGTCTGTCCTCTGAGCGGTGACACTCCAGCGCTCCCATGAACAGCAGACATTGGCGACATAATCGAAGACTGAGGCAAGATTTTTTGCAAGAGATCATCATTTAGCCGAGGTAAGAATCCCCATTATCCTACCGAGAGACCACGTCACTGCTCTACAATCTTGGCCAAGCAGTCGCAGCCGACAAGACGATGGCATGTGCCTTAGTGGTCGTTGGTGACGATCGATGTCGCGATGCTGCTCTGTTTTATTTCATTTGTACGATGCGTACACGCTAACCGAAGGGCAGCATAGTTTACCACCCAAAATATATATCCCTTAGCTGTAAGATAGTGGCCCGGTTCAGACATGTCGCTGTGTTATTATGGGTTATACCTGAAGACTCTTACAAGTCCTGCACACATGCAACTCACAACATTGATAGAGGTCCCCACATGCTTTCATCACAGCATTGTTTGTGGGGACCACCTCAACACAGAACCATTACTTTAGTCACTTTACTGTAAGTCTTATAATTGAGAGGTATGGCAGGGAATACAGGAGAAATACAATTCTTATGTTATACTACATTGTCCCTATCGAACCATTCTGTGTACTGACATGAAATACACTGTATAAGTATGTGTTTTGTGCGTGTTCTCTTTCAGCACTTTTTGGTTGCCTATATATATATATGTATGTAGCTTTCAACTGACCTGTGTACTATGACCCTATACTCATCAGCTATAAAACATGAATCATGTGAAACTCAACAATGATGTTCTGTCTGTGAGCTGTACAGAGGAAGTAGGCCTAAACGAGAGAGGAGTGGCCTTCTGTTTGCACACTTCCTGAGTGAAACCTATCCATTTGGCATTAACCTCTGAACTATAGACCACGCGATTACCGCTGGGTGTGTTATATTTTGATTACTGTGATCATGGGAGAGTACAGTATAAATCTGTGGGTTACTTCACGATTCATAGATGTGCC
Source organism: Urophycis tenuis (assembly GCA_036785325.1). Lineage (NCBI taxonomy): Eukaryota > Metazoa > Chordata > Actinopteri > Gadiformes > Phycidae > Urophycis > Urophycis tenuis. The sequence continues at coordinate 375,447 of JAXIVH010000026.1, read as the reverse complement.
TGCTTTGATTGTAATAAAGTGGCCTTGGAGTTTGGCTGCCACCAACATTTATTGCTTGGAGAACCTAAGCAAACAGCGTTGAGTCCGAGTGTGCGTCACACTTCCCACAGCCTGACTTTGGCATAACTTGAACTACAAGTCACAAGGTGTGTGCCTTGATTAGCCTTTGTTTGTCTGCTAGTGTTTTTAGGAATGCAAATCACAATAATATTGACAACAGTACAGTAACCTGAAGAGCCCAGCATGCTGCCTGCGGCTCAATGTGTTTGACCACAGTTTACAACTGCAATCATCTCCTAAAGCATTGTGGATTCTCAGAAGCTACAGGCCTGCAGGTACAGGTGTTGACAAGCTACCACTGAGCCACAGGAATTGGATTCTTTCCTGGCGATTATTTAGATGCTGATTGCACTTGTGATCAGCCATTTCAAAACCTCCAGTTTTGTTCCATCTCAGTCACTTTACGTTGCCTTATTACAGCAAAACAGTCAGATTGTGCAAGTGTAGGTGTGGTCAGGTTAATTGGAAGGATTTTCAAGCACCACTGATGGCTAATGCAGGACTTAAAAAGGAATGTCGACCGTCTAGAAGCTTGCGTGTTGTTTTAGCTAGTCTTGACTCTACCCAAGGCCACCCAGGTCTGTACACAGACACACTGTGGCGAGGAACTACCGCAGCTGGTCGACTGGTACCTCCATCATTAAAAGGAGGAAAAGGTTGGATGGCGAAATCTCAACTCTTCTCCGTTTTGGCGCCCCAGTGGTGGAACGAGCTCCCTGCTAATGTCAGGACTGCGGAGTCACTCCCCATCTTCCGGAAGAGACTCAAGACCCACTTGTTCAGAGTTCATCTGAACCCTACATAACCCTACCCTCATACTTTTATTTGTTGTACGTCTTGGCACTTTAATCACTCTTTGTAACTTGGCACTTAGTCAGAGATGTAGTATACTAGCAATGGTTAACCTAGCAATTGAAATTCTTGAACCTTGCTCTGGTGACTTTCTTACTGTATTAGCAGCAATGAAATGTTTCACCTTCTTACGACAAATGTACTCTTTGTAAGTCGCTTTGGATAAAAGCGTCTGCTAAATGTAAATTAAATGTAAATGTAATGGTTAGATGTCCTTATGACTGCTGCTGCAACAGAAAGCAGTGTTTTGTACAGATATTTCTATATCAATATCTATATTGATGTTTATAGTAATAGGCATAGTACTGGTGCTGTTGACTGGAAGAATTGCATGAATACTCACCATTCCTTAACAATTCCCTGGCCTGGTAATATAACGGTACGATTTGCACCACAACAAACATGCCTTATTTGGTTGCTGTTACGATTTGGCTAACTGCTCAGAAAGTCCCAGAAATGCAGTGGTGGACATTTTAATTCCCCCACAGCTACAGTTCCATTTCCTCTCAGACGTCCCCGCCAGACTTCTCCAGATAACTGGAGAAGTCCAAACCAACGGTCCACTTCCTCTCAGTGTTTTCTCACCACGCTGTGTGAATGAACTGCTTTAATGACTGTGTGAATGAACTGCTTTAATGACTGTGTGAATGAATGCGGCCGACCCAGATCTGATGAATGGTCCTGAACATCGCCGTGGCTCATGAACAATGCGGCCATCGGCCTCTTTTGGCCTGTACCACAAAGACACCACGACCATTGGCTGCAGACGCAAACCCTCAGAGTGTGGATACGCATGGCAGGCTGGCTACAGCGAGGGAGTCCTCGCCAGGCCGCCCCGGCTGAGGGTAAAGGGGCGTTTAGCAGACGCTTCTGTCCAAAGTGACTTACTATCAGTACATTTGTGGGGTTCGACATGTGGACAGTTTGAGGAGGAGGGGGGATCAAGGGGATCGAACCGCCGACCCTACGGTTAGTGGACGACCCGCTCTGTCTGCCCGCTCTACCTACTGAGCTACTGCCGCCCGAACACTGCATCGCGGTGTTCAGCGGTCAGTGAGCAGGCCAAGGCTGTGTGTATGAACATGTTGTGCACCACCTCCACCAGCACCTCCAGCACCACGGTCAGAATCCACAAGAGTTGTCACCGGGGAACTTAAGCATTCAGAAGAAGGAAGCTGCCACGGTGTAGAACTCAAAGTTTGTGTTTGTAGTGTTAAAGCTGTGGTTATGGCAGTGTTGATAGCGGTGAAACACATCGTTTAACACTGTTGAGGACATAATAATGTCTCCCTGACAACCTCCCCCCCCCCCCGTTTCCTGTTCCGTTTCATTTCATTTGATTGAAGGATAACTCACACTCACTCACTCACTCACGCACACGCAGTCCTGTGGCCCACAACTTAACCCAGAATCACTGTGCGTGTTTACTTGAAAGCAAGCAGCAAACATCTGTCAGTGTCACTGGGCCTTCATCTTCCCAGTGGCCTTCACTTGGCCCTGGCATCCAGGATTAGGGCCGTCTAATCTGGCCACTGTTTTTCAGGATTAGAGTTTCTGAATGACGGGGGAGAAGATTGTCAGATCACCGATTCTAAATTGCTGCCGTCACTCTCAAGCCATCTGTGGAAACGCTGTTACTCGCCCCGTCGTGGACGCCCCCAGTAGGACGGCCATGTTTGCCCTCCTCTTTACATTCTGTGTATTTCAATGAGACATATTTGGTGGAATACCAGGCGGTGCATCCCAACTGAGGTGTGAGTCTTAATGCATGGCGGTGACTCATTATTCTTTTTGTCTGGCAGTAGATTAGGTGGAGGATGAGCCCCGCCCCCTGCACACACACACACACACACACATACACACACACACACACACACACACACACACACACACACACACACACACACACACACACGCTTTCACTGTGCCTCGTGGTTTGGGTACCTTGATGTGAATGTAATGAATTATTATTCATTATTATGTATTGTCTCCACAACTACTCGAGGGATTACTTGTCATTGAGGAGCAGATCAGGGTTGGGCACCCTGCTCAAGGAAGCCTACAGGTTCTTCTGCTTATTGTTCTGCTTATATAACGTTATTCTGTGTGTGTGTGTGTGTGTGTCTCTCTCTCTCTCTCTCTCTCTCTCTCTCTCTCTCTCTCTCTCTCTCTCTCTCTCTCTCTCTCTCTCTCTCTCTCTCTCTCTCTCTCTCTCTCTCTCTCTCTCTCTCTCTCTCTCTCTCTCTCTCTCTCTCTCTCTCTCTCTCTCTCTCTCTCTCTCTCTCTCTCTCTCTCTCTCTCTCTCTCTCTCTCTCTCTCTCTCTCCCCACCTCTGTCTGTGTGTGCAGAGCAGGTCCGCCATGTTGTCCAGGTTGAGGACCACCCTGCCCGTCCAGCGCTGTGTCTCGGCATGCCGGTGGGCTCACACCAAAGACAAGGGCAAGCCCCTCATGCTCAACCCACGCACCAACAAGGTGAGCAGCGCCGGCCTCTTTGTTCGGGTGCATTGTGTGTGTGTGTGTATGTGTGTGTGTGCTTTACTTAAAGGCCGGCCACCTGTTGGTAAAGGGACTGGTATAGATGGGGCCGAAGCTGGTTGGGCTGGGCAACCTTGTGGTAGCACATGCACACGCACACACATACTCATACTCACATACATACACACTCACTCACTCGCTCTCACACACACACACACACACACACACACACACACACTCTCGCACACACCATAATGACGACGAACCTAACTTAGTTAATTAACCAGTGGTCCCTGCAGTTATATTGGGCTGAACCATGAGCTTCCTGCTCATGTATGGAGTGCAACCAAGCTTGCTTTGCAACCACTGTGTCACATGACTCGACCTCCGCCTTCTTAAACCATAGGTGTTGCTTGAAGATAGGGCAGTGGTCTGAGCAAGCAGAAACACCCACGTTGCTTGCAGTCAGTGTATGGTTTTGTAGTCATGTCAAAGGGAAATCAAGGCCTGTAGTTGCTCTCATAAAGCCTGAAAATGTATAATTAGAATGCCCTTTGACAGTCAGGGCTCTACGTGTTCATTCAGATTCTCTACTTCAGGCCTGTCAGTTCTCTGCCCATATCGTCTCTCGCGTGGCATTCTGCCCCTCAAGAGGCCACTATGTGACCCATCTGGGGGTAATAATAGCAGCAGCACAGCTGAAGGCTGGAGGTGTGGGTTTGTTGTGCAGGATTTGACACCTTTCCAGAGAGGCCTGCTGTTTATTTGCAGGTCTGGCTGTTTTCTGAAGTGAAGACTGAGTTGCCGTGGGAGGAAATGAAACCAAATTGGACTGTTACAAAGATGTATGCAAAAGAATGCTAGGAAGTCAAGCATTTCTTTGCCAAGAGCCTTCGTCATGTCTAATTGCATCCCAAATACATTACAGCCTATACCCACTTATGGTTTGGTTAATGTGTAAAAATCTTAGTTAGTGATTGAACCCATTTGTGTTCTGAAGATTATGAACTTCTAGAAGATTATGATTATGAACTTCATCAGAAGATGAAGTTGTGCTAAAAGTGGACACAAAAATGGTTTTCAGCCTACGTGAACACTAGCCATTTGGCTAATGAGTTGGCTTTTTTGAAGGTTTTTGTCCACACATGCATTAACTCATAGTTGCATATTTATATGTAAATACATGCATCACGAAAGCAACTCAACCTTGCCTTTGTTTGAACGAGAGGATTGTGTGCCAGGTAGCACTTTGTTCTGAACTACCAGCAGCTTGTCATTTTCACACAGAAACAAAGCATACAGAGACATGACAAATGGCGCTGAGGCATGCGGCCCGGTCAGAGGCCGAGGTAAATATGTCTAGTCTGCAGAGAAACGCCGCAGAGAAGTGCGTCATCGTGAGAGATGTGTTTATACACGAGAGCGTAGACTTGGGTTACTCCCAACGCCCTGGCCTCTGAATGACCGTCTCCTTTATGTAACGCAGACCACGAGATGCACATGTCACAGCTCTGCTGGCGCATTGGGGGGGGGGGGGGGCTGAATTCAGGGCTAAAGCAAAACAGGCAATACTGTAACCCAACGTGTGATCAGCAGAGTCAGAATGGTATACACTCATGCTCAACGCTATATGTTGGCAATCGTTGTATCATACGTCCACATTTCATCATGACAATGTCCACATTCGAGGTGATGAGATGTTGAACTTAACCTTGTAGTTTTAAAATGTTGTAGTTTACTGCTTACTCCACAAACAGCCATTGTTGGAGTTTGCGCTGAAGTGAAGTGAAATGTGGCGTCAGCATGACTCAGCAAGAGACCGAACCCCTCTACCGCTATACATTAACCCATAGGGAATACAATGAAACGTACACACACACACATGCACGCACATACACATGACATACACATACACATGCATACACACACACACGCATACACGCACACGCAGGCACACACACACAACGAACGTGACTGTTTAACTTCCACGTGTTGCCTGTTGTAGCTCATATTTCACTCATGGATGATTTTTAAGCCCGCACACACACACACACACACACACACGACATGGATGAACTTATGACTTGCATCATAGGTCTTCATCATCTTCGCTCCTCTCTCTTTGCCCTGCTGTGTTTACTCTTACCCTTACTCCAACTCTTTACTCTTACTCTGACTTACTCTTACTCTTTTGACCTCCTTTTACGCTTTACTTTACTTTTTACTCCTTACTCGATTCGATTGCCCTCCCACCGTCCACACAGCTGCCCAGCCCTTGGTGTCGATGTCGCCCCAGCCTCTCCCTCAGAGTGTCTCTGAGTGTATAGCTGAGTCTATATCTGATGGTGACTGGGTTCCTAAAGGTTATTCTGCCCTACAGGGGAACACCACGTAATGCATATCATAGTTCACGTACAGAGGAAACATGACTTATGTGCTGTGTATATTTTAGTCTTGTGTGTTAAATGTGAGTTAAATACATATTTGAGTAAAAAGTGTGGGATATTTTGTTGTAACAATAGGTCATTTGACAACATTTATCATACATTTTGTGAGGTGTATTTTCCACACTCCACACCCAAAGTTCATAGACTAGTGTATTATTTATTATCATTGTTTATATAGTAAATGTATTAATAATGAAGTAAAGTCTAATACATTGAAATCATTAAATCAAGCAGTGTTTAAAGTGTTATGTGTGACCTAATTCCTGAAGAAAACTGGCACTGGCAATGCCAGTGAGCGAATGTTTAGTGTTGACTAGTGACCACTGAATACTGTGTGCAGTTCATCAGTCCCTTTTTAGTGCAGTTATTTTCTGTCGTTGTGCTGACAGAACGTATGGCCGCCCGCACGCACACGCCCGCTCCTCTCACCCGTCTCCCTCTGTGTGTCTCCAGGGCATGGCCTTCTCCCTGCAGGAACGCCAGATCCTGGGCATTCAGGGGCTCCTGCCCCCCAAAGTGGAGACCCAGGACATACAGGCCATGCGCTTCCAGAATAACCTCAAGAAGATGTCGGACCCTCTTCAGAAGTAAGGCGGAGGCTGTCAGACCCTCTGTGTGTGTGTGTGTGTGTGTGTGTGTGTGTGTGTGTTATTCCAACAAAACAATCAAAGGCCCAAAAGCTCCACCAAATGACCATAGTCCAGGTTTCCAGTCGGTCAATGTGTGTTAAAAACACCAGTCTTGTTTCCCAGACAAAGTTTGACCCTGACCTTCATAATGCCAGGGGGAGATGGGTCGAAATGAATCTGGTTTCTCACCCTGTCACAGAACAGTTCCAACAGGTTGGACTTGCAGTCTCAATTCACTCACATGTGGCTGTGTATGGCCACGCATACATTAACTCAGCCGCCTCATAGCGTCTTTGGTGCTTTGTTTCAGCTGCGTTATGTTTCTCTACCGCCTCACAAATCCCAGAACAAGGTTTAACAAGTCTATTTGCATACAAATGAGAGTACTTCCCTCTCTGGTTCCACTTACTTTGTTCCAAGCGTTCCTCTTTTTAGACCTTTCCTCCAGATTCTTCTTCGGTTCACTGCCTCCTCGTGCTTCGTCTCTCGTTCCTCACGTGACTCCTGGTCTCCTGTCCACAGGTACATCTATCTGATGGGCATCCAGGAGCGCAACGAGAGGCTGTTCTACCGAGTGCTGATGGAGGACATCGAGGAGCTCATGCCCATAGTGTACACCCCCACCGTGGGCCTGGCCTGCACGCAGTACGGACACATCTTCAGGAGACCCAAGTAAGACCCCTGGGGAACACCCGGCGGAATGGAGCGTGTATCCATGGAGACGGAGAATACGGTCAGGGAAGGATGAACCGGCTTGTTGCATTGCCACACACTGGAGTGACGTGATGCCAGGAAGGCTCATGAGCACGAGTGCAGAACACAAACGGCAGCAACAATGGATTTCTGCTGGTTTTCTGGCTTTCCACTTGTTCAAATCATACAGCAGTGCCCCCCCCCCCTGGGAGTATTGTTATGGTTTCTATCTCCTGGCCTTAATCGAACATCAAACCTGGTTAAATAAACACAAAGTGAGGAAACAACCCTGCTGTCTCCTCCAACAGAGGCTTGTTCATCTCCATCCTGGACCGTGGACACGTTCGCTCCATTCTGGACAACTGGCCCGAGACCAACGTTGCTGTGAGCACATTAGCTGATGAACACATTATTGATTCACGGTGATTGTTTTCTGCCATCGCAGTAATTGGTGTGTGTGTGTGTGTGTGTGTGTGTGTGTGTGTGTGTGTGTGTGTGTGTGTGTGTGTGTGTGTGTGTGTGTGTGTGTGTGTGTGTGTGTGTGTGTGTGTGTGTGTGTGTGTGTGTGTGTGTGTGTGTGTGTGTGTGTGTGTGCAGGCCGTGGTAGTGACTGACGGAGAGCGCATCCTGGGCCTGGGGGACCTGGGGGTGTTTGGGATGGGGATCCCAGTGGGGAAGCTGTGTCTCTACACGGCCTGCGCCGGCATCCGACCGGAGCGCTGCCTGCCCGTGGTGATCGACGTGGGCACGGACAACGAGGTGGGGGTCCTGCGCCACCGCAGGAAGGGCGTGATGTTGACGCACTGCTGCTCCTCCTAAACACCACGTCGTCGTCGGCTCGCTCTAGTGAAGCGGCTGGAGGGGAGATCTGATCGTTGTAGAGCGAGAGACACAGAGTCAAAGTCAAAGTGAACTTTATTGTCAATCCTAATTAGTGCAATTAGTGCAAGTAATTATACAGAGGTATGAAATTGATTTTCCCCATACTCCAAATGTGCAGTATTAATTTTAACATATAATAGTGCAAATATACACACAGACAGACAGTGGGCGTATACGTTATACAGAGCAGAAGAGACAGAGCAGTAAACGCCTCTTTGTCGGGTGGCGATGCGCTCGGCTTTGCACCAAATGACGCGTCGTGTGACATGTATTAGTGTTGTGTATTCTTTTGCGCGCGCGCCCCGTGGTGACACGCATGGCGCGGCCCTAAGGAGCAGCACATTGCGTCCCTCTTGTGTGTCTCAGACCCTGCTGCGGGACCCCTTCTACATGGGCCTGTACCAGAAGAGAGACCGCACGCAGGCCTACGAGGACCTGATCGACGAGTTCATGGAGGCCGTGGTGGACAAGTACGGCCAGGACACGCTGATCCAGTTCGAGGACTTTGGGAACCACAACGCCTTCCGCCTGATGCGGAAGTACAAGGAGAAGTACTGCACCTTCAACGACGACATCCAAGGTGAGCGCGGCCACACGGTGGCTCACAGCGACCCCCGGTGGCCGGCCTCCGCAACGCCAAGAAGAAGAAGAAGAATTACTCTTTTGATCCCGTGAGGGAAATTTGGTCTCTTAATTTAACCCAATCATGAATTAGTGGAATACACTCAGCACACAGTGATGGTGAGGCACACAGTGAGGTGAAGCACACACTAATCCCGAGGCAGTGAGCTGCCAACAGCGGCGCTCGGGGAGCAGTGAGGGGTTAGGTGCCTTGCTCACAGGCACTTCAGCCGCTCGTACTGGTCGGGGTTCGAACCTCTAGTTACAAGTCCGAAGCCCTAACCAGTAGGCCGCGGCTGCCCCCAACACGCCACTGCTGGGGATGATGCCGTGTTGATGCAGTGTCAGCTTTCCCCAAGCCCACTTATTGGTCCAGGATGCACTGTTGAGAGGAGAAAGGCGCTGTCTGTTGGGTTTTTGCTTTGCGTCAACATTGCGACATCGGGTTCAATGTTTCGGTGTTTGATTGACAGTGTTTGATACTGATGTGTGCGTATGGTTGGACCTTCTGCTCTGCGCCGACAGGCACAGCGGCCGTGGCCCTGGCTGGTCTATTGGCGGCTCAAAGAGCCATCGGCAAACCTATCACAGAGCACAGGGTGCTGTTCCTGGGAGCTGGAGAGGTAGGCCACACACACACACACACACACACACACACACACACACACACACACACACACACACACACACACACACACACACACACACACACACACACACACACACACACACACACACACACACACACACACACACACACACACCGTGATTCAGTACAGCTGAGGGGACCAAAAGTGCATCATCAATGGCGTCTCATGAGCACTACGTGTACTACTGAGTCAGGTGCTGCGGTCCTGGGAGCATGGGATCTGTGTGTCAAGACGGACGTGGTTCCCTGTCACAAGACATGTCCCAAGGAGGGCTTGGCTCCTACACACACACACACACACACACACACACACACACACACACACACACACACACACACACACACACACACACACACACACACACACACACACACACACACACACACACACACACAGACTAAAGATAACAATATGTGCAGTGTGCCAATATCACAGTCACAGCCTCACATGCCAACAGAATGACACCCCGAAGCTTAAGATGACTTGAGGCCAGACACAAAATCCCTAAAATCGCAGTTGCAATAGAATGAATCCTTGAAGGAAGATAAAAGGGGGATCCTTCCTTCCAGGGCTGTCTAGGATTGCAATATAACACAGCAGAGGGCAAAGTCTCCAGTTAGATGAACAGCAGAATGGTTTGTTACATGGTGACAGCAGATGGCCATCAAGACCTTCACAAGGTGTGGATTCTGCCAGTCGATCTGCAATAGGAAAGTACAATATGAAAACAAGATGGCTGGTTCAGGTTCCAACATGCTGAACGTTGCACATGTAGCTGTCGTCTGATTGTCATCATCCCCTTGTCTCTGCAGGCTGCGCTGGGCATCGCTAACCTGATCGTCATGGCAATGGTGGAGAAAGGGCTGACTCAGGCTGAAGCCAGGGAAAAGATCTGGATGTTCGACAAGCATGGGTTACTAGTAAAGGTGTGTGTGTGAGAGAACCTGATTGGAGGATACTATATGGAAATAAGCTCTGCATCTGCGGCTACCAACACTGTGTGTGTGTGTGTGTGTGTGTGTGTGTGTGTGTGTGTGTGTGTGTGTGTGTGTGTGTGTGTGTGTGTGTGTGTGTGTGTGTGTGTGTGTGTGTGTGTGTGTGTGTGTGTGTGTGTGTGTGTGTGTGTGTGTGTGTGTGTGTGTGTGTCCAGGGCCGAGCTCAGGGGACTGATGGCAACCAGGAAGCGTTTGTCCATGACAGCCCAGGGACGGTTCAGAACTTCTTGGATGCTGTGAACACCATCCAACCCACGGCCATCATAGGTACAACACTCCTACCTTTCTGATAGTCATAGGTACAACACTCCTACCTCTGGTAGTCATAGGTACAACACGGTCAAGGACTTCACAGTGGAACCCGATAATCAATATTTCTTTCCTTTTTTGTCATCTTATTCTCTAATTCTAACTTGTAAATGTAAACGTAAATTCAAAGTGACAATAAAGCGATGCTTTCCTAGTGAGCACGGGATGCAACAAACATTGTACTACAGTATCTACTAGCTGTCCACATGAGGATGTTTCCTCTGCAGCCATCATCAATTGATTGACATTTAACTACCACAAAATCTTTAAAAATATGGTTTAACGCGGCCCCTCATCTACAACAGACTTAAAACCAAACTCTTGCCGTCTGTGTGACGACACAACACGGCCATGTAAGAAACCCTCCCTTCCTCCCCCTCCTCCCCCTCCCTCCCCCAGGTGTGTCGGGGGCGGGGCGGCTCTTCACCCATGACGTCATCAAGGCCATGGGCACCCTGAACGAGCGACCCATCATCTTTGCCCTGAGTAACCCCACCGCCAAGGCCGAGTGCACGGCAGAGGATGCCTACACACTCACCCAGGTAGGACTCCTCCCCCTCCCCCTCCTCCTCCCCCTCCTCCCCCTCCTCCTCCTCCTCCCCCTCCTCCTCCTCCCTCTGTCTCCCCCCGGCCGCAGACTCTTCCTCCGTGATTGACCCGAGGTGTTCCTCAAAGAAGAAGAAGAAGAAGAATTATTCTTTTGATCCCGTGAGGGAAATTTGGTCTCTGCATTTAACCCAATGGTGAATTAGTGGAAATACACTCAGCACACAGTGATGGTGAGGCACACAGTGAGGTGAAGCACACTAATCCCGAGGCAGTGAGCTGCCAACAGCGGCGCTCGGGGAGCAGTGAGGGGTTAGCTGCCTTGCTCACAGGCACTTCAGTACTGGTCGTACTGGTCGGGGTTCGAACTGGCAACCCTCCGGTTACAAGTCCGAAGCCCTAACCGGTAGGCCGCGGCTGCCCTCACTCTCGCTCTCTCCTGGTGGTTGGTTTGTGTCCTGAGGAGTGCCCCGGTGTCTGCGTGTGTCTCCCTGCAGGGACGCTGTCTGTTCGCCAGCGGAAGCCCCTTCGACGCGGTGACCCTGGACGGCCGTGTGTACGTCCCGGGACAGGGGAACAACGCCTACATCTTCCCAGGTGGGCGGCGCCGAACAGCGAGCTTTACGCTCGCCGCTTCATGAAGGGCCTCTGTTGTGTTCGCGGGATGGAAGGAGGAGCGTGTAATACAAATCCAGGCAATTCAATTACACTGATGGCGTAACAAAGTCACTTCATCTTCGCAAATTGGATTTCTCCGTTTTGGTGGAGCCCATTACAATAAATATTGATTTAGAGGCCCAAGACGGCTCCAAGTACAGACAGATGGACACAACATGTGGCCGGTGCAAGCGGGTGATGGCCAGCTCATCTCTGGGCTCGCTGTGTTTCAGGAGTTGCCCTGGCGGTGATCCTGAGTGGTGTGAGACACATCAGTGACACGGTGTTCCTGGAAGCTGCCAAGGTTTGGTCCATGGCCGCGCATTTATTCATACTAAAATACCACTAAACACGAAGAGTACTTATTGAGAGTCTGTGAAGTCATTTCTGTTGTGTGTGTGTGTTTAGTACTTGAAATGTTTTTAAATGTACTATAGAGTAAAGGTGAGTGTTTGAGGTGGATGACGTAGCGATGCTGTCAGTATTGACTCTACAGAGGACATACCCACCAGTAGGGGGTCTCAGGGTCCCAGCAGGAGATCCAGGGGTTCAACCCCGTGTGTGACCTTCCCTTTAGACCCTGGCAGAGCAGGTGTCGGAGAAGGAGCTGCAGGAGGGGAGACTCTACCCTCCCCTCTCCAACATCAGGGAGGTGTCGCTCCAGATGGCGGTCAAGGTGAGCGTCTCCATGGGACCCCGGTCTCTTGGCCTTCGTCTTTACTACCAGGAAATAAGGAATGATAGCTGGTTAGAGTTCAGTTTTGGATATGAGAGAGAGAGCAAGAGAGAGAGACACACACACACAGAGACAGACACGGAGAGAGAGAGATACACACAGACACGGAGAGAGAGAGAGAGAGATACACACACAGATGGAGAGAGAGAGATACACACAGATGGAGAGAGAGATACACACAGAGACAGGGAGAGAGAGAGAGATACATACACACGGGGAGAGAGAGATACAGAGAGAGAGAGAGAGAGATAGACACACAGACAGAGGGGGAGAGAGAGAGATAGACACACAGACACAGAGAGAGAGAGAAAGAGAGATGAATTTGTGTGGCGTGTCGTGTCTGCCGGGAGTGGAGGGCCACCGCCATGCGTTCCTCCATGACGGTAACCCTCCTCCTCCTCCGCCTCCTCTGCTCTCCTAATCCTCCTCTCCTCTCCTCCGCCTCCTCTGCTCTCCTCCTCCTCCTCCAGGTGGTGGAGTATGTGTACGCCAACGGCATGGCGTTCCGCTACCCGGAGCCGGTGGACAAGGACGCCTTTGTGCGCGCCACGGTGTGGGACACGGGCTACGACTCCTTCCTGCCCGACATGTACGAGTGGGAGGGCGTCGACTTCAACCCCAAGACGGACTGAGCGGCAGTGTGAGGCTCCGCCCCTTCGCTGTATGCCATGCCCCCCCCCCCCGCCTCAGACATCGGCTCACTGTGGGAGACGAGGCCGGAGACATTATTACACCCGTCCTTCTCACTTGAATATTAGATATGTTATTATTATTATTATAGATTTGTTTTAAGACCAGCGAGCTCGTTGGGATTTGGAAATGGTTCTATATTTTTTTGATGATGAATTGTTGAGCTCCATCACCAGCAGTTTGTCTCTGCTGGCTGGGGTGAGGAGCCCTGCTGTGGGCAGGGAGACAGATTGTGGTCGGTCCCCCCAGAGCTCCAGTGTCCCCGTAGGTCCTCGGGTAGCGCCGTCTTCAGGGACGGATAACGATCAAATACGCTGTGTTCTGAGCAGTGGAGCGAGCGCCACATGACACGCCCGCGCCTCGCTGCGTGACTTCACTGTGTTGTTGTGTCTCCAAATGTAAAGGGCTGTGTTCTGACCTCCCAACGTCAAGTTGTTTTGACATTGTTATGTGGCAATTATGTGATCTGTCCTTTTTCATAATGTTCATCTATATGTGTTACAAACACTCCTCGTGCAGTTTGTGGTAAAGAGCGCAGCTAAATAGAAATATATATATATATATATTTAAAATTTTAAAAGGATGACGCAACAAAGTAAAATAAAACTTTATTTTAAATCTTGGATGACATTTATGTTCTGAATATAAATATTTCAATGGTGGGTTTCAGTAGGAGGTATTAACAGGCTAATAGTATAAAGTTTTTTTTTGGTTTTATTGGTGTTGTGTTCACCGTTTCACACTCGTGCAATGTCGCGTACGTCCACAGCGGCTCTGCAGTGTCGGACTAGCTGGGCCTACATTATGTGGGCTGCTTTATCAATAGTTCAGCTTGATATGTCAGTGTGCCGTATGTATGTGGCTTATTACGCACGCTCCAGAAAATAATGTGACTGTATGGAGATGAGTGTCATCAACGCAGCCATCTATTTGCTCTACTGTACCTGTTCAATCACCGTGCCAGCTTTCATATGGTCATATTTATATTGATTTGTTTCAAGTGTGCTTGAATAACTTTTAAGTTATTCAACTTAAAAGTTAGGTACACTTAATTAGTTTAAGTAGTTTTTAGTTTAAGTTTAAGACAGTCTTCAGTCCCTACAAATAAACATGTTGGTCCACTAAGGAGGAGAAAGAGGAGAAAAGAAAATCTCTAAGCAACTTGAATTTCAGAGGCTTAAAACTAAGCTGCATAGAACTTTTTTAAACCATCAAATTCAACTTATACCTAAACAATATATTTTCACATTTGCTGCCTCTTGTGGCTTGATTTGTAACTTATAGCTATATAATTTATCACAAAATGTAAAATGACCAAGAAACCAAGGCGACTGCGAGTATTTCCTGGCTACCAACGCCAAAATATTATTTACATGACCTCATTAAAACCCAGAAATACTATTGTGTTTTTTTTTCAAGTTCTTATGAAAGTGTGGGAAATGAAGAGTGTGGAGATGAAGTAACATCCTAAGTGATGAAGCCAGACACCAGAACTCTCTGGATGGATTGACTCGTTAGTGTAGGTTTAAAATGAATAAAAACACATCTATCTGCATTATAGCCTATAAACTGTATAGGCTATATAAGGAACTTGAATGTAAACATCTTAAATTAAAGCTGCTTGATTTTAAGTAGCTTACATTTAAGCAATTTGAATTTAAGCATCTTAAAATCAAGAATCTCTATTTCAATCATCCTATTTTTAAGTTTTATTTGAAGGTGTTTAAGTAGCCTATTTGTGTATGCAATTTAAGCTTCCTAAAATTGTTGCTACTTCAAGAAGCTTGAATAAACAGCTTAATAATTTACAATGTTTGAAGGAGGACGCCTAGTTTAATGCATAAGCTGCTTACATGTAGTTCAATGAGGCAGGAGGTGTGAAGTGTGTTTGTATTACCCGTAGACTGTATATAAGGTATTACCGCTGTGGATGACGCATCGACGGGATGACGTCACGTCGCCCCGCCTCTTCGCTCCGTCTGAACGTCGCCTGGATATTACGTCACAGCAACGTGATTGGTCACCGACGACAACAAACCCACTTGTTGTCAATTGAGGAAAATGTTAGACTGTATTTGTATTTAATTTCTCATTTCTAAAACCATGACTATGGACCTGACTTTCCTGGGGACTGGTTCCGCGTACCCGTCCCCCCATCGCGGCGCCTCAGCGCTGGTTCTGAGGACGGAGGGGGAATGTTGGCTGTTTGACTGCGGGGAAGGAACCCAGACCCAGCTAATGAAGAGTCCACTCAGAGCCAGTGAGTAGTGAGCAGTACTACAACTGGAGGACTCTTCTTCTCGGTGTCCACTCCAAGTCCCGAAAGCGACCCTCTTCTAACACAATAATCCCTGTAAACCACGTGCACACCAACGTCCTAATACACCATGTCTCCTCGTTTCCACGCATTGCACTTATCCAGGTCGCATCACCAAAGTGTTCATCTCCCATTTGCACGGGGACCACCTATTCGGGTTACCCGGGCTCCTGTGCACCGTGAGCCTCCAGACAAACCCCAGCCCCACTCAGGCTCTGCCCTGCGTGGACATCTATGGCCCCAGGGGCCTCAGGAAGTACCTCCGGGTGACTCTGGGTCTCACAGGCTCACAGCTCCTCTTCCCTTATGCAGGCAGGTACCAAATTCCCAAGACTTTCATAAAGCATTTGTTTTTGTTCCATAGTCCATTGCCGCACATCTGTAAAAAAACAAAACATGCATATAAAACATCTTATCAACCCTAAATCATATTATCTTATCTTATCACACAATCATTTGGGATTATCAAACCACCGCATATTAAGCCTAGCATCAATTCTACTATCTCTAACTCTATCTATTGATATTTAACTTCATGGTGAATCTGGTTAAGATGTGTGTTCACTGTTCCATACTGTACTCTCTTCCATTCTAGTACATGAGCTTGAGACTCTGCTGGACCAGAGTCCACCAGAAGGACAGCTGAACTGCGAGGTTTGCATCTACAACAAGACTTGAATACACAACTACACCGATACACAAATCAGCCGGCAAGCAATCTGCTTCTTCTGAGGTTCTTCTCAATACCGTTTTCTATGACAGATGACTTCAGAGTGCGGCCCAACGCATCCTCAAGAGCAGCTGGGGAGAAACATCTTCCTGGACGTCTCCACTGACTGCTACCCGCTTCTTCAAGACAAGAGGTTTGTGGTGAAGGCCTTCAGGTTGTTCCACCGCGTCCCCTCCTTCGGCTTCTGCGTTCAGGAGCACGACCGGCCTGGTAGACTCAACACAGAGCTGTTGAAAGAGTTGGGTAAAGCAGCTTTTATTTTTCAGTGTATTTTCCATTCAGAACTCACAGTGACACCGTCTCCCCAAAGCTGCTTCTAGAGGGCCTCATTCCTTACCTTCTAGGCCTCAACCCTGGGCCCCAGTACGGACGCCTGAAGGCCGGGGAGCCCGTGACTCTGGAGGACGGCCGTGTGGTGCTGTCCAGTGAAGTCATGGAGGAACCCATCCCAGGAAGGAAAATCTGCATTTTAGGAGACTGCAGTTCCGTGGTCGGAGAAGGCGCTCTGAAGGCGTGCGACGGGGCGGACATTTTGGTTCACGAAGCCACGCTGGCCGACGAGCAGCAGGAGAAGGCCGTGGACCACGGGCACAGCACTCCCAAGATGGCTGCCGCGGTAGCCCTGGCTTGCGCTGCGCGAAGGCTGGTCCTGTACCACTTCAGTCAGCGGTACAAGCCCTGTGCCCTGCGGAAGGAAGGGGACGACGACGATGTTCTCCTGCTCAAAAGACAGGCTGAAGACGCGCTCCAGGGGAGCAACGTAGAGGTCACTCTGGCCGAGGACTTCCTTTCTCTGGCAATACCCCTAAAAAGGTAGTTTGTTTTTATGTTGTGCGTTTATGATTCAAGATGAGAGGCCACCGGGTTCAGACGTTGACTGAAAGCTGTAGAGACATTAAACCAACTTTAATTACACAATAGTTTCAGGTGCTGTTAGGTTAGGCCAATAATCATAAAGCAACAGTGTGCCGTGTCCACAGGCACGATGTCATGATGGATTCTTTCCTCAAAGCAGGCATGTCAAGATTTGAGAGGACAGACATGAAATCTACACAGAACAAGAATTGAAATATATGCCATGTCAGTTGTTGGGCTAATCTGCAGCGGATTAATGAGCAAAACAACAATCTTAGAACCTTTTCCAGAGCTTTATTTCTGGATCTGTACACAAGGTATTAAAGTACAACAGAAAATACAAAATAATGTTTAACAAAAGAAAAAAAAAAAACAATGTCTATGTACAATTTTTTTATAAACAATAAAGATAGCTTCTTGAACATTTTCTGATAGTGAATGTTTTGATTGTCTATATTTCTGGATATACATTATAAGTTTTGTAGGTTTTTATTCACAAAAAATGTATTTCTTTATCACCAAAAGACTTATTCTTAAAACCACAACTGCTATACCTTTTTGTTATTGAACTCCAAAAACAATAAAAATAAAATGTGTTAAGTGCTTGTGTACACACACAATTCGGATACCAGATATCAATAAAAAGGTCACATTTTTCGAGATGGGTGGTAAAATAAAAAATAGCCTACTTTTAAGTCAATGGCCTTTACATTCGGACAGTTTGTCTGAGTCTTTGTACAAAAAAAAAAAGGACAAATAAATTATCACTGCACTGCTAAGGCCAGAAGAGCCGTGAAGTGCACACTGCATTTTACTGCACATTGCATTGTTCAGTGGGAAGCTAGCTCCCACTGACAGCTGCTACAGCCGCCCCACACACCATCCAGGCTGAACAAGAAGACTGCGTTTACGTTCGGTTTTGTTGTAAAAAGAAAAAGGAGAAGGGAGGGTGAGTCTTTTACACGATTAAGAGTTTTGAACACAAAAGGGAGGATGCAACATTGCGTAATAATACCAGCGAACTCGGGGCGTGGAGGGCGGAGACGGCCGTCATGCGTGGTTAGGCCATCTCCGTTTCTGGGGAAAGTCTTTCTAAATCGGGAGGTCCAAAGTCAATCAAATAAAATACAAAAAAAACCAAAACTCAATCAACCCGGGGAGAGAAGAAAGAAATCTGTACATATCTACAAATTATTGCCTTTTGACAAAAGAATGAAATTACAAGCTTTGTTTTTCAGCACTGATTCACAAGTGTTAAGAGGTCAGGTAATAGACTTTAAAGGCTATTTGCTAATCAATTTACAAGAAACGCAGAAGTGAATGTCTCGTACGATGCCAGACATTGAGTTTTACTAATTTCGACTTCACAAACTAACGATGGTTCATATTAGGCAAGAATCCTGTCTGTACACACACACAAAAAACTTGTGGATTAAACTGCAGATTTATGGACATGACGAGACATTCAGCACAATGTACCCCTGAAACAAACTACTTATATCACAATGCATAGATAAATAAACACTATGACTGCATCCATTCAAACTGACAACCACGGCGGGCCCGTCTGCGCCGGGAGAACAGTTCCTGCTACAAGATGCCGACTGGACACAAAACGACAGAACAGACAGACACCACCAACGCATTCTCTCCAACAGTGCAGAGATTCAAACAAAAACAACCCAAGAGTGGCTTAGAACGACGAAATAATACTGACAGCAGGTAAATGCAAACTACCCAAGTGGTTTATAGTTGGCGCTACTTTAAAAACAAAACAAAAAAAAGATGTTTGTTATTAGAAGCATAAATGTAAAATAGAAAAAAATAAGGTTTTACTTTGGACTACAATAAACTTATCGAGTCGAATTATATTAACTAGGTGGCATATGATGACCATAATGCTTTCTGGTAACTTAACATCCATATTGCGGCAGTTATGTTTCGCAAGTATGAGGATTGCTACCTGACTATAAAAATAAAGACTCCTGTAATGGTACTGTAAACCAGCTCTGTACAGCCACCCAGGTTAGTGAATATATGGAATCAATACATTTCTTAAATAAACCAAAGAATGGAAAACAAAATGGAAACTGGGATTTCTAGGACACCATACCTTTTGGCAACTTTGGATTGTTAAACAACTGAAGAGACAAAGTGGGAAACAAGCTTCCACAGGATGAGGACAACATAAAGAGTAACAGAGCAGACAGGAGCGACCCAAGAGCTTCTTCCTGCGTCCATCCGGGTCTCCATGCCAAGTGAGGTTGCCTTTCACTTAAAGCCAGGCTAACCATGAAAGTTAAAAACAAACTCAAACCATACAACCTACTGCAACCTGGCTTCAATTAAAGAACCTGTAAACCAAAACACTGAATTAACAAATGTACCGCGTCAAAAAAACAACAAAAAACGCATTAGCAACAGAAAACGAATATCAGGCAGAAACATAGGCCATTTTTGGCAGCTGAATACAATGGCAGGATAACAGAGCTCTGAAGCACACGTGTGTGAGGGCGGGAGGACACACAACACGCCTCAAACTGCAGCCTCTGGGCCCCAACACACACACACACACACACACACACACACACACACACACACACACACACACACACACACACACACACACACACACACACACACACACACACACACACACACACACACACACACACACACACACACACACACACACACACACACACACACACACACACACACACACACACACACACACACACACACACACACACCAAAAAAACAAATAAAGTAAATGGCTATATAAACTCTTGAGAGAAAATCAAGATTTTAGTACTATATGATAGACATCACTGATGTCATATTACACAAAAAAACAAACAAAGTATATTCATGTACATATATATAGATATATGTATATATATTTATATAATAGAATTTAAACAAATCCGATTCTCCAGTGAGCCGAGTCTTATGTACAGGTGAGGGGGGGCTTTTAAAAGGGGCGGGGCGTGAGGGGGCGAGGCCACGGGGGGCGGGGTCACTCCGACTGCAGTGCGGCGCTGTGCTGTGTGTGGTGCCGCGCGTGCGCCCCCAGAAAGCCGTTGGGCTCGCCGCCGCCGCCGGCCAAGCTCCCGAAGTCCGTGACGGAGACCGCCATTTTGGCGCCCGTGATTCGGCGGTGGTGCGACGGCGCCCGCCGCGCCTCAAAGTCCACGCCCAGGTTCCCCACCGAGACGTCGCCCATGTACGCGTCGGACATCTTGAGTCTCTTGGTGGGCCGCTCGCAGTCCTTGCCCACGCACACGCCGCCCAGCGCGCCCAGGTGGTCCGCGTGGTAGAAGCCGGCGTCCAGCATGTCCAGGCAGCCGGGGTCGCCGCCAGCACCGCCGCCGCCGCCGGCCGAGAAGCCCACGGGCTGGTCGTGGCTCAGGGCCCCCCGGTGGAGGCCCTCCAGGGGGGGCAGGCCGTAGGGGTCCAGGCAGCCGCCCGCCTCGCCGGGGCTGCACACCGTGGCCACGCTGTTGCTCAACGCTGCGGAGCACACGACCGGGGAGGTCAGCGGGGGGGGGGGTATCTACACAGCCAGTCATCTTCACATGACGCCGACTGGTTTGTTACGCTACGGATACAACTACCGGGCTGCACCAACATTTCACCCAACAGATCAAAATCTGCAGCCCAAAAAGCTTTAATACAACACGAAAACATTTAGCTAATGAATACATCTCAATTAAAACGCTCCATTTCTACACATCAATCCACGCCCAGGTTCGGTCGCCCGCCACCCCGAGGGGAGGGGGGGTCCACTCACCGGTGAGGTCGCTGGCGGTGATGGAGTTGAGCAGGCTGAGCTGCTGGTCGGTGGCCTGCTCCATCCGGCCGCCACCGCCCCCTCCCCCGGACGCCACGGAGGAGGAGCTCTCCACGGCCAGGCCCTCCGCCTCGTCCACCAGCCGGTCCATCAGGTCCCTGGGAGACGGACACACGGACACACAGTCAGGACCGCTCCGCCCTGCAGAGTGAAAGGGCCCGTTGCCACGGCGCCCTGAAGATGCTACCGCGGCGACCAGGTCTTTGCTGCGACTCACGTGACGCCCGGGTAGCTGTTGTACTTCTTCTTGCCGAAGCGGTTCTGCTGCACGAAGAAGTCAAAGCGCTCGGACTTCTTCCACATGTAGTAGAAGGCCACACACTGCGCCACCGTCCGCGTCGTCACCTGGGGGGGGACGAGGGGGCGGAGTCACAAACCCAGAGCCTTCACAGAACGAGTGTGAATTCACTTGCAGCCGCCTGGGCTGGCAGGGGGCGGAGTCAAAGGCTCACCTTGTGCTTCTGTATGAGGTGGAAGTTCTTGTCGTACATCTGCAGGGCGTGTTCAAAGCTTCGACACTCCTCCTCCGTCCAGGGAGGGGATTCTTCTGAAAGGAGAGGCGGAGCCATGAAAAGGAGGTAGGAGGGAGGGCTGTCGCGATAACCGCAAAAATGAATAACCGCGGTGCTAAGAGGCGCACCGCGGTGTATGTTGAGCCACCGCCACCACCGCACGTGACCAACATGACGGGAGAGAGCGGGAGAGATGGCAGCTACACTTGTGTCAAAGCCTAATGTTACGTCTCCCCTTTGGGAGACGTGGCGTGAAAACAAAGGTAGATATCCTCTCCTCTCCAAAGTCGCCCGCAAATACATGTGCATCTGCGCAACAAGCGCACCATCGGAGAGAGTTTTCAGTGCCGCTGGAAATATTGTAACTCCACTCCGATCATCTCTAAAACCTCAAAAGGTCTATATGCTGGTTTTTCTCGCGCGCAACAAGGACATTGCCCAGGTATAAATCGTACAGCTTAAAGCCTGTGTTTAAAAGACGGGCGCTTGTTTTTTCATTTCAGCTGTGATGTTTAAGATGCTGTTGCACTGGAAGATTTAGCATTAAAAGTCTGATTGTTCTGAACAACAGTTCAATAAACTAAGAAGTGTTATAATATAACATTGTCATGTCTTTTTATAATTATATAACAATACGCTTTATTTGTATGTATCTATTACTATACTGTGAGTTTAGACATTTATAATTTATTAGCCCAATTAACAAAAACATTGCTAGCTTCTTAGCGTTTTATTTGAGGGGGGCGGCGGTATCACTGCACACCGCGGTGTTGAGCCGCTCTCACTCACCGCAGGAGAAATTCCTTAACCGCGACAGCCCTAGTAGGACATCTAGGGTACCTTCATTTGGTGAGAGACTACCGCTACTGTTGACTTAACCGACATAGTGTAAAGCTTCACGTACCCATCGAGGACTTCAGGTGACTGCAGTATCGTTCTAGTGCTTCATGGGTGTTGTAGTTGCAATTTAAAAGTTCAAATAACGCCTGCAGGGAGAAGAGCATTGACAACACAACGTCAGGAGGTCTCTCGGCGTGAACAAAACCAGTGCGAGCGAGGCAGTGTGAGGCAGTACGAGGCAGTGTGAGGCAGTGTGAGGCAGTACAGGGCAGTGTGAGGCAGTACAGGACAGTGTGAGGCCGTACGAGGCAGTGTGAGGCAGTACAGGGCAGTGTGAGGCAGTACGAGGCAGTACAGGGCAGTGTGAGGCAGTACGAGGCAGTGTGAGGCAGTACAGGGCAGTGTGAGGCAGTACAGGGCAGTGTGAGGCAGTACAGGGCAGTGTGAGGCAGTACAGGGCAGTGTGAGGCAGTACAGGGCAGTGTGAGGCAGTACAGGGCAGTGTGAGGCAGTACAGGGCAGTGTGAGGCAGTGCGAGGCAGTACGAGGCAGTACGAGGCAGTGTGAGGCAGCGTGACCGCGGCGATGCTGACCTTCTCGTCGTCCCGGACGGACGGCGCCGGCTTGTCGCAGCCCGTCTTCCCGTCGGCGGCCCGTGACGAGACCTCCGCCAGGAAGGCCCTCACCTTGTGCTCGGCCAGCACGTCTGGACTCCAGAGCAGCTCGTCGTCGTCTTCGTACACTGTGGAGACGACATGGCCGTGAGACTCCTGAAGCCATCGCTGTATTGAAAACACCCTCAACATGCTCGCCCTTTTGGTGTCCCTTTATTTAGCCCCCGCCCTCGCCCCATTTTCATCATCGAGGATGCACATCTTCTGTATTGGCCTTAGTTGATTATGGAGGAGGATGAGGATGATGATTCAGGTTGTCTATGATACATTGCATCGGGTACAGTGGTTCAATTACCTTTCTCTCCCTCTTCATAGTGACAGATGCAGGCTGGGACATCAGCTTGGTACTGGCTGCCCACCATGATTTCCTATTATTAAAAGCATCAATATTATAAATCACAATATTCACTCATTCATTATTACACACATTACTGATTACTATAATTGTGTGTGTGTATAATTGTGTGTTGGGGTTATTATTTTTTGCCACCAATACGAGTAAATGCAAAATATGCAACAGGTTTACAATCGACACTCTTTTCCACTGAAGCCCAAGTGGCGTTACCTTTCTCGAGTCCTCTGGACTGGGGCCATCCTCGTCACACTCAGACTCCTTATCTCCGTCCATCGCGTTCGCTGAGAAACACAACAAACAACCCTTCACTGACAACGAGTCCTCCTCAGCAGAGAGCACGCGGAGCCGCCAACAGCTCCGTGATGCTGGCCCACATCCCCCGGCGCCGGACGGCTCGGCGCGCACATCAAGATTCTTATTGTGAAAATCTCGCCACGAGGACCAAGCGCCAGTTAACTTACACCGGAGCGTTCTGGGGAAGAAGTCGGTGGCCTCGTGAGACGTGACTGAAGGAGTGAGGTCGTCTGCCGAGGACTGGGTCTCCTCCTCGTAGTCCCCAGACAGCAGGTCTTTAGCGATCTCCTCCTGAACCACAAACAAAACAACAACGGGTTGGTGAGAGTTGTTGACGTACGGCGGTGGTTTTGGTGAACAGCCCTGACACCTGTGTGAGAGCGGTACCTTGTCCAGCGTCATGTCCGGCAGCTCGTCCGTCAGGTCCCCGGAGGAGCTGTCTATACTGGAGCCCGCCGAGCCCTCGTAGCGGTAGATGGCCAGCAGCTCCTCCAGAGGCATGTTACCCTCCTGGTGAAACGCAGTGGCCATACATTTAACAAGGCCTCCGTTTACGGTTCAAAACTCTACCGAAAATAAGACAACGCCGACAAAAAGACACAATATATCTAACTTTTTCGGTTTGCGTCATCTTGAACCAGATATGCCCCTTGTTGCCATAATCGGTGCATAAAGACAGGGCAGTGTTGCATTCGGCTTCCCCAGGAGCAAAAAAAAATGAATACCCTCAATATGGAGAATGGGGTTCTTTGTTTACGAAACAGGCATGTCGCAATACGTGCATCTACTTCCTATTCAGTGCATTATTTTTGCATACATACCTTCTCCAGGTCTGCTATTTCAGAGTTGAAGTTCCTTTCCCCTTCCAGCGACTCCTCCTCCTCTAAGGTTCTCTCGTCGTCATACTCGTGAACTAGCATTTCGGCCGTCGGGTCAAAATCATGGTCTTCTGATGATAAAGAGCCAACTAAAAAGAAGCACAAATGCACAAATGGTCACCTCAAGAAATTCATTTTACAGGTCACCATGATGCAATATTACCGTAAAGCGAAATATCACGTCGGTAGTAATTACACGCGCCAACATAAAACACGGTTTGCAAAGTACCAATGACTGCATATAATGCACGACTACGTTAAAATTATGTTGTAGCATAGCCTGAGATTGCGTGCAAATGCGGTTTCATGCAAAAAAAACCCACAAGCATGCACGTTACAGCGTCTGCAGGACCAGCACCAAAACTGCGCCGTTTGGCTCCATTTTCAAAAAACGCTTTCTTACCTGGACTCGAACTCCCCAAGGAAGCCTGCGGGGAAAAAAAGGGGAGCCGTATCACAGTCAGGAATGCAGCATACAACATTAGGGGCACAGTGCTTTCAGAGGAATCAGAATAATCACATCGGTATGACCAGAGCTTCGTATTATTACGACAAAAGCTGGAGGCTGATCAACTCCTTTCGGCGCTAACGTTACCTGGACGAGGTGGCCGTCGCTGGCCCCACACCGGGCGACACACGACAATAAAGAAGCTGCGACACGGTGCGAGGTGAGCGTCGCGAAGGCACAGGTTAGGCGCTCAGATAAACACACCGTTAAATAAGAGAGGGTCTCCAGCCGCCAGCTAGCGACCGGGCTAACACAGCTGGGACTCCGAACATGTAAACACGAAATGTCTTTGAGGCGCTCCGGCGGCGGCTGGCGCTACTCGAGGTGTGGAATTATATTTCGATAGGCTCGAAACGGACAGAAAAATACACGATTCCATTCATTATAAAGGCGACAGCGGAGGCTGTGCCAGCGGGCTAACGGCGGACTGACGGCTCGGTGTCTACAGCTGAGAGCGGAGGCGCAGCGGCCTGCTAGTACAGGAGCACTCTGTATATTCAACCGTATTTTGGACCCACAAACACCACCATTTTTATACAAAATATTCTATATAGCAAGGAAAATGCGCTATGCGTCCAGTCGATGCGATACAAGTTCAAAATTTAACGGATAAAAATTGAAAATATCGATTTGAAATACACTGCTTCTCCCCTGTTTTCCCTCTTACCTCCGCCATGTTGGTACCTTTAGCTAATGGGCTCGTTCCAGCCCAGTACCCGGATCACCGCGCTCAGCCAATCACAGCTCCAGGTGACGCGCTCGGCCAATCACAGCTCCAGGTGTCGCCCTCAGCCAATCACAGCTCCAGGTAACACTTCTAGTCGTGAGGCTTTTCAAATTGTAAATGTAAGGAGCTTTACCTATATTCATTTTTTATTTTCTCTCTCTCAGATTGCCATGAAACGAATAGGACAAAAGTATTGCATATGTGTAACGTAGCACGTTGTTTCAGCAAAAGTTGCTTATGAGTTGCTTACAAACTCATTAATGCATTTATTTTCTCTTCATTACATGTTCTTCATCTTCTTCAGTTTTCCTCACACTTACGTATTTTAGAAGTATTAGTCTAATTTTAATCTACTTAATATTGTCTTAATTCATATCCGTCGGGAACCACTGCATACGGATTTAACATGGAGGCCTTACACCTGTCAAGTTAGCTGGAAGGTGTTGTACAAGTACACGCCTGAGTTATACTAGGATAACAACATTACTAGCCTCCTTCTACAACACTCACTACTCACTTGACACGAAAAGGCATTTAAGTTACAGCAGGCCTGCTTGTTTTTCATCAGTAATAACTTAAATATTTGATATTTGATTTGATTTAGAAATAATGTGTATATGTCTGTGAATATATGTCTGTGTGTGTATGCATTTGTATATTGAGGTATATAATATTATTTACTTATTTTTCTTTCTTTAATGTTATTGTTAAATGTAGGCCTATTATGTCTGTCCATTTGACAGTTATAGCATGTGAACTTTTTGTCCTTTTTCTGCTTCTTTGTAAAAAAAAAAAAGTAATCCATGAGACATGTCATAAAATGGAAAAAACTAATAAACAGTGTAAAAAACATTTGGATGTTTGGACAAATAAGGATCAGTCGGAAGCAGAATTCGGCCTCTTAACTAAAGTGCTAAGGTGAACAATCTATGACGTGCACCGTGGACATGTGCAAAATGGAGAGGTAGAAACTTATTGTTGAATTACAAAGGAAGTGGCTCTCATCACAGGCCCACGCCCACTCCGCGTGTCTGCCTCTCTGATCACTGCGAGCCGGAAGTTCAATTAGATGAGTAACAGAACAGAGAGTAACAACCAAGTGAAGTGTCCATGTCCATTGAGTTCATTCACCTTCAAACACTCTGCTGTCCAATCCTCATTTGGCACTCGTTCGTCCCACAAAATAACATAAACTTGTCAATATGTTTGTTGAAGGGACAGAGTTTCAGTAGGCCTAAGGTGCTTTTGGCTCTATTCAAAAGCAGTAACAATACTGTATGTATAAATCAGTATTCTTCTTTCTTTTGGATTGCAACCTGTTTCAGAAAAAGGTCAAAATGTTTTTCACGTTTGATGAGGATGAATGACGTCAAAATGACTGTGAGCCGAAGATGTTTTTCAGGAAGAGTGTTTGTTTCTTTGGGGAAAGGAGAGCGAATGTTTAGAATTGTCACTCGTAAAACAAACAACTCCGGAGCAACACCGGGAAGCGGAGTTTAGTTTGTTGTTCTCATCAGATGACGACATCTTCTCCACTGTATACATACGTCTCTGTTGAGTTGTAACTCCCACACATTCGAGGAACCGGGACATTTTGGACTCGAACCCATTTGAGGGGGTTTTGCTTACACGCGTCTCCTCTGCAACTCATAGCCAACGACCAGAAAAATAATGTCAAGGATAGGCTATAATTTAGATGAAAAAATAACCCATTGCATTAAGTTTGCATTAAGAAACCACTTTCACCTTTTCAATTCAATAAGTGGAGTATGTGATGTAACAACACAAGAGAGCATGTGAATTAGCATATGTATTATTCAAGCCAATACAAATGAAAGTGCTGGAGGCCACCAGGTGGCGATGTGTGCTCGCAATCCCTGACTCCACGGCTGATGACTGATCTCATTCTGCATTTGTATGCTGCAATGGTTACAGTCTCCTGCCACAATACTAAGACTTGTGCTGATAATGAAAGCCAAGTCAAACACACACAAATTATTGTGCGTGTGTGTGTGTTTGTGTGTGCGCCCACACTACAGAGCCTGTATCAGTCCTGACCAAATACATTCATCAAATTGGTGGTTTACACCATTAGGCTACTACTCACCAACAACATATTAACATGCAATAAAATATTAGCTTTTGGGAAACGCTTGAAATCCCCGAGAGACGGTTGATGCACGCAGACCCACTGCGCTGAAGCCGAGTGGCGCATAGGATTAGGAGCAGCCTGAGTGCGCTGTGACTATTCTGTATTTTGTATGATCTAATCTGTGAGTCAAATTGCTGAATCACAAGTGAATAGGCCAAAATGCCAACGTTAGAGCGATTGAAAAACATTATATACTAGTTGTTGTTGTTGTTGTTTTCAACCGACGGGGTATAAGACAGTTCAATCATGTGAATGGATTGTTTCCTCATGAAGCCCCAAGCCCTCACACCATGTCAAGAGAAAACTAATGTACAACACAATACCCATGTATTATGCTGTATTATGCTTGTCGGCCAGGTGTTCTCATGATTAACGGCCATGGAAATTTATATATATATTTATTTTTTTTGGATATAGATTTTCCAGTACAATATTTTAAAATATACCTCCTTGTTTTTCTTTTCATTTCCTTATCTTATTCTCTATTTAAACTGTCCCTATATTCTTGCATCTAAACTGCTGGAACTGTAAATGTCCCTGTTTGTTGGACAAATAAAGGGTTTTCATATCTTATCTTATACAGACAGTTTTCATTTAGCTTTGATGTTGCAAATGCATACTGGGAAACCTGATAGATTTAATGTTATCAACTTGTAATCGGAACAGACACAGGACAGGAACACAACAGACATTCTGCATGTGGTTTTCTTGGTTATTTCTGGCTCTACCATTTGAATCCCACAATATTCAACTTTAGCTCATAATTTACATGAGGGGCGGCAGTAGCTCAGTGGGTAGAGCGGGTGGACAGAGCGGGTCGTCCACTAACCAGCGTTTCGATCCCCTTGATCCCCCTCCTCCAACTGCACACAAGTGTACTGATTGTAAGTCGCTTTGGACAAAAGCGTCTGCTAAATGCCCCATTACAAAAGCTGCACACAATGATGTTTTTTTTAATGTGTTCTGTATAGCCATGCTAAGATGGAGCCATTGAGGTGTTATCAATACCAGAGTCCAAGGAGGCAGTTTCCAAAGGAGCCCCGTGTTATCACCAGGTGCTGATGGTGATTAGCTACTGCAAAATCGACCCATGTAGTGACATCACACACGGGAGTGGGGGGGGGGGGGGGGGTGATCTTCCAGCCTACCCAGTGGACTGTACCAACTGGCCGGCTGAGCTGTCCATCATACAACTGGGTTGGCTCCCGCTTGTGATGTCACTCCAGGGTCGATTTTGAAAGGTCATGGCTTACCAGCACCACACCTGGTTGTACTGTTGGTTATAAAATCACCTTCGGTTAATGACCCCGGCACATGTCTGTACGCGTGTCCACGTCACTCAATCAGAACCCCTTCGGAGACCTTGGGAGGCCTGAGACCGACCGACCCACTGGTAGAAATGACCCACGACCACCGGGTCCACCTGAAGCTCGCCACCACCAGTCCACGAGGTCCGAGACACCAGCCCCCCCCCCCCCGTGGGGGGGGGGGGGAGCGGCTCGCCGACGCCGGAGAGCAGAACCTAAATCACGTCCTCTTCAGTGCTGCGCCTGAGAAGGTCAGCACAGCGCTGCCGCTGAAGCGTGTTAACAGAGAGCACTCTGTAGCCTGAGAGGGACAGCTGTGGCTTGATATTCACCAGGCATGCTATCGCTAGGAGTCGGCGCATTAGCTGTGCTCCCCCTCACTTAAGACACACACTGGGGCTCCGCCTGCAGCCCAGCAGGGTGCGCCTTTAGCTTGGCCTAGCATGGAGTTCATGTGTGTGTAGACCCACCTGTGTATGTGTGTGTGCGTGTATGTGCACTGTGTGTGTGTGTGTAGACCCACATGTGAATGTGTGTGTGTGTAGACTCACATGTGAATGTGTGCATGTGCACCATGTGCGTGTGTGTGTGTGCGTGTGTGTGTATGTGCGTATGACAGTTATAGATACTACATGTATGTATACAGACTCTATCTCCTTACTAGGGTACAAAATACCACAGCCTGGCTTGGCTTCAAAGAGCACTAACAGTGAGTGGGCACGGATTTGTTTTTTTCCCTCGTCAGACTCAGCCGCTGTGCGTGTAGGTGTGGATGTATATATCCATCAACATGGCGTCATACTCCAGACTCACACCTCTAACGAGGGAGCGGGGAGCACAGTCGGTGTTTCCGCTCAGCATACAGAATGCAGCGGGGGTGCGGGGCTCATCTTCCACGCGTGGCCTGCCGACAGACAGACAGACAGACAGGCAGGCAGGCAGGCAGACAGGCAGGCAGGCAGGCAGGCAGGCAGACAGACAGACAGACAGACAGACAGACAGACAGACAGGCAGGCAGGCAGGCAGGCAGGCAGGCAGACAGACAGACAGACAGACGGACAGCGGGACAGGCAGACAGGGCACAGACAGACAGGCAGGCAGACAGACAGACAGACAGACAGGCAGGCAGGCAGGCAGGCAGACAGACAGACAGACAGACAGACAGACAGACAGAAACACGACAACACAGTCCTCTCAACAGATGAAAGGTTCTCCATGGGCCGGTTCATGTTCTTAAGGGAGTCTAGCAGTAGTAACAGGGTGGACCGGCGCTGCGGGGCTGTTTGTCCTGTGGTTGTCGTGGCGTGCAGAAGAGCAGCTTAATAAACGTGTAGGCGGTGGTAATGGATAAGAGGCTGTTGGTGGGGAGACACGCGGGGGGAACTAATCTTCATCACGAGACAGGATCCCGGCAGCCACCGTGGCTTCACCATGTAGACTGAAAAATAAAGCCTTCGCTAAATAACTCACTTTTCAATGAAACTCCACACATTTTATCATGTGTGAGACATTCTTGGGAGGAATGCAAAGGAGGACGGGCAGACTTTGAACCCACGCTGCAGTTAAAAAAACAACGCCTTCACAAAACTTGAGGCGTTGACTGTGACAGCGTTCCCCCTCATGGGGTAGCAGGCGGCAGGTGGTTACATTAAATAAAAGAGATTAGAGAAACTTTTTCTAGGCAGGCACAGGGCACATCAAAGCCTTGACTGTCTCAAAGGGAAGATGTTGGAAATATATTCATTACAGCAGTGACATAAGGAGACAAATCTGAATATATATATATATAAAAAGAGAGATCATTGCCATGGTGAATCGAAGGTATTCACATTCTTAATAAACCACATGACCTTTAGTTAGTTATCAAGATTCAAAGATTCAAGATTCAAAGCTTTTAATGTCATATGTGCAGTAAAGAAACACGTTT
Organism: Urophycis tenuis; assembly: GCA_036785325.1. Lineage (NCBI taxonomy): Eukaryota > Metazoa > Chordata > Actinopteri > Gadiformes > Phycidae > Urophycis > Urophycis tenuis. Next base: position 344,274 of record JAXIVH010000026.1, on the reverse strand, counting down.
CCCTGTACAATGAAATTCTTACTTTGCTGCCCACACTGGATGCCGAAAGAATATATAAATACTGTATAAAAATCTAAATAGAGTATAATAACTGTACAATAAAATAATAAAATATAAAATAAGATGTAGGTGTAACCCTGAGGAAAACTGATTAAACATAGGCGTGCTATAAGGTTACAGACTGGTACATTCATAATCCTTCCAAGATACACTCCACTGCAAACACTTTCAGAACAGTTCAATGTTCAATGAAAAAAAGCTATAGGCTAATGCTAAGCTAAGAAAATCCTTTAAGTATGCAGAACGTCGATAGGAATCAAACATATATTATCTGCAGTGCTTGAGCATTTCCCATGCAATTTTCAACAGAGCCATACAGGTCATTACGGTGGAGGTTACACAGTTAGTCAGGCACAATTACCCACAGATAGAGAAGAGGAAAGTCCTAGCTCATCACTTTATGCACCACTGTGACTTTGCTCCCCATTCCCAGAATCTTTATCTTGCAATACTGTGCACATTTCTGACGGGCCAGCACAATTTTAATCCCAATCCCACATCCAATCTGTCTTTGACTGGATCATGAGAGGGATGTGAATTTTAACCCTGTAGAGTTAAGGAAAAATAATTTTGTTTCTACTTGAAAAGCTTGAAAACCCCATCGAAGCGAAGTCAATTCCTTCTGGTTTTATTTAACCTGAAAACAGAATAAACCACAGGCTTTCCCTCACTTCAATAGGCACATTTTCTCATTAGCGAGGCAGGATTATGTGAATGTCTCCGTCTCCATAGGGGGGGTATTGCTCCGTGGGAAGACGCTGGCACCCAGTGACTCATCCGCCCTTCCATGCCTCAGCTCTAACTACGGAGCAGTCCTGCTGAACGCGGCCAGGTGCAGCAGGACAGCTGTGTTCTGGCCCCACAGCTGTCCTCCTGAACGCAGCCAGCTGCAGGAGGACCGCTGTGTTCTGGCCCCCACGGCTCCACCAGAAGCTTGTTCCACACAGCTCTGTGGGTGGAGGCATGCAGGTCGCCAGGGATAAAACGACTACACTTTTGGATTTGGCGACACATAGTTAGATTTAAGATAGTTGAAATGGATGTGTTAGCGACAGAAGCCAACCCAGGTCCTCCATGAGATCAGAAGATCAGAAAATTCAATGAAATGATGACCATCGCTGGACAGAAAACCATGTACATGTTGAGGACAATGTGCACACAGAGGGATGATATGAAAGATGATAACACAATGTAGAATTATATTTTACAACCTTGAGGAAAGAGAGGAAGAATAGGGAGCAATAGTAGTAGTACATTTAGATTTAGCAGACGCTTTTATCCAAAGCAACTTACAAAGAGTACATTTGTCATAAGAAGGTGAAACATTTAATTGTTGCCAATGCAGTAAGAAAGTCCCCAGAACAAGTTTTCAAGCATTTCAATTGCTAGGTTAACCATTGCTAGTATAGAACATCTCTGACTAAGTTACAAAGAGTGATTAAAGTGCCAAGACATACAACAAATAAGAGCATGAGGGTAGGGTTATGCAGGGTTCAGGTGAACCCTGCATAACCCTACCCTCATGCTCTTATTTGTAACTTGCCACTTTGATCACTCTAGTAGTAGTACTAGTTGTAGTGGTGGTGGTAGTATTATTAGTAGTAATGGTAGTTAGTAGAGGTACATTGGGATTTGAACCCAGAACCTCTGGGCTGGGAGGCAGCACCCTCCTCAGTAGTAGTAGGAGTGTAGTAGTAGGTGTACTGGTGATAGTAATGACAACAGTGCTTTACAGAAAGACCTCCCCTCCTGGCGTCCTGCCCCGCTGAACGGCGTTATCACAAGCTGGTGGGCGGCGATGGAAATGGACCATTATTTAAGGAACTCCCTGGTGCAGCGCTGAGCATTGCATTACATCACCGCGCAGCGTTCCCTGGCGGCGCGGCGCTGGCTAGCAGCACAACGGCCATTGTGTGTGAATTCCCACGGTTTTAGCCGCCGTTAGCATGCCGCATGACGTGAAGGCACAGCTTGTTGGTGGCTCTAGCATAGAGCCCCCCATAAGACAGAGTGTTACTTTGAGAAAATATGGGGGAGTACGTGATGTAATGACTCACACACCATTTTGTGTGTGTGTGTGTGTGTGTGTGTGTGTATACGTGTGCGCACGTGCGAGAGAGAGAGTGAGAGAAACATTTGCAATCCAAATAGGTATTTGGGACAATACAGCGCGGTCTAAATATAGTGTCCCCCCCAGCATCCTAATAACATCCCCTGCCCCCATCCTCTTTTCTATTTTGATCGTGCGGTTCGGCGACGTGAGAATCCTCACGTTCTTTGTGTCTAACGAGTTTGGCTGAGCAGCGGCTCGGAGCACCAAGGTCTTCTCCCACAGAACGTCTTGAAAGATCACAGTAATTGTCACAGAGTAACGTGTGGAAGTGGCTTTTCCTGAAACAATTCTTTTTCAGGTTACGTACACAGACAAACAGACAAACAGCCCAACACACGCGTGGCTGCCGTCACGAAACCTAAAGCCTGTAACACCGGGGACATCTGGCCTTGAGGCTGACGTCTGGTGTCCCAGTCTGGTGGCCCAGTCTGTCCACACTGACCTCCACACCAAGCGGCTTGACCCGCTGAGACCGGCCTGGTTCTTCTCCCGTTCTCTCCGCGCCGCAGTGAGAATAACGTATTATTACATGTGTTAGCTAACCATGAACAGATAAAGATGGGGTGAACGACGTCAGGGTGTGGCTGTGATGGCCCTCCCAGCACCATGGCGCGGTGATTCTGCCTGGATCGGCTCACCAAAGGACATCACATGTATTAGCTCAGCCCATCCATGACGTTGTTGGCTTTTTTGTCGACATGAAATCAGATGAAATGTTAACATTCGTCTGCGGTGCGTTGAGCACATTGTTTTTGGGTTGTCAGGGAAACATCTGGCCAACGGGTGTGTTCGGCACAAATCACCGACCAATCAGGACCAAGTGTTCCACAATGGCGTGGCATAATGAGCAATAACTTTGTGCAGTGGCGTTTAATCCACTCAGGCATGGTTATGTGTGTATGAGGAATGACACGTTCAATGCATTTCCACCTCTTTAGGCTACGGCATTGTTAGCACATGCCTTGGATTCTGCACAAAGGCCCACAGAGGAAAGTGTTCCAGTACGCGGTTGCTATCTCAATAATGCACTGGGCTTGGGCCGGCCCCCTTCGCCCCCACCACCGTGACCTGGGTGGTGGCGGATTTTCACAGCATTGTTCCTACCTCCCATGCTCGGCCATCTTGTTTCCTCTTCAGAACAGGAAGTCCTGCCTGCAGCTGTTCCCAGCTCTGTAAACTCTGAGAAGTGCATTTGTATTTATGTGTGTGTTGTGTTTGTATAACACACACACACACACACACACACACACACACACACACACACACACACACACACACACAGGAGTGTGCACACCCACTCACACATACTCAAACATACGCCCTGTCACACATACACACACCAACACTCTCCCACACACACCCAACAACTCTCCCACATACACGCACACACACACCAACTCACACACACACACCCAACAACTCTCCCGCATACACACACACACCAACTCACACACGCACACACACACAAACTCTCTCACACACACACCAACTCTCTCACACACACACCAACTCACACACACACACACACACAAACTCTCTCACACACACGCCAAATCTCTCACACACACACCAACTGACACACACACACACACACACAAACTCTCTCACACACACAAACTCTCTCACACACACACCAACTCTGTCATACACACACACCAACTCACACACACACACACAAACTCTCTCACACACACACACACCAACTCACACACTTGAATATATCCACAACCACGTACATCCATACCCACCCCCTCACACACACACACACACACACACACACACACACACACACACACACACACACACACACACACACACACACACACACACACACACACACACACACACACACACACACACACACACATCCTCTTCCTGCTGGCTTCCTGTTGGCTGGAGATCACCCCCAGGAGGAGCAGGTCGGCCAGGGCAGGAGCACGTATGCTCCCCTCGCCAGGAGCAGGCATCTTCCTGGACTCCTCCCCGCACCCACGCCTCCTGCCAGGAGCTGCACGGAGAATGTTAATGGATCCAGCATACTGAACCGCAGCAACACGCTGACCGGAGGGTGGGGGGGGTTCCTGACACTGTACGGTGCTATGCAGGTGATAATGATGATTTATCATCTATATCACGACAGGCACAATGAAAACCGCACAGAAACATTAAACATGTGTGAGACATCATTGGGGGTAATGGCTGTGGATGGGACATTTACTTCTGGTGTGACTTTTGTTGTTTTATGTCATTTTTGATGGAGCATGGGCTGGAACAGTATGTACAAATGTAGAGCTTCAGAGACCAGTGTGTGTCTGTGTGTGTGTGTGCATGTGTGTGTGTGTGTGTGTGTGTGTGTGCGCGTGCGTGTGTGTGCGCGTGTCTCCGTGATTGTCGGTCCAAGTCGCTTGCCAGTCAGTGAGGATCACATCCATCCTCATTAGGCTGACAGGCCGAGATGGATGGATGCAGACGCGGGCCCTCATGAATTCTGCTCATCACTGTTTTCCTGCCGTGCACCACCCTGGCTTTCCACAGGCTGCCTAAACACATCAAATGACCCGCAATGGAAAAACAAACCAGATAAAGGACCCACCCTCAGAACGGTACCTCACCTCTTTGTAGTTCACCCGACAAATGGACCTGGAGAGTGTACGGACCCACCCTGACCTTAGTCTGGGTGTGAGTCGGAACAAAACCAAAACCATCGATGTGACGGTAAATACTACGGAAACAGTAAGCAGAAGCCATCTGTTTATGTTGGTTCCAATACATTGTTTTGGAGCGAGGCCCAGCCCCCCCCCCCCCCCCCATCAGAACGCCTCAGCAGAGCACCGCCACGCAGCGCCGGAGAGCCCAGCGGTCCAACGGGGGGGGCGGGGGGGGGCGCTCTGGGCCGGCGACCCCACGGCACACCTCTCCTGGACCACGCCACCGGGGTCATCCTCCGGGGTCATCCTCCAGCGTCACCACATCACCCGTCGACGCACAATGGTGGCCTCGGGGCAAGCCCTTCAAAGGAAGCACTCCCCCCGCCCCCCCCCACACACACACACACACCCGCAGACACACACCCGCAGACACACACACCTGCAGACACACACACACACACACCTACACCAGCGATTGTTAGAAGGAGCGCCCCTGCCTGCCTTGACCTGTGGATCCACGGGGTTTTCCTCGCGTCCACCGTCCATATGCTTCCTCTGAGGAAGACCCCCCACCACCACCACCACACGCTCCACCCATTTTTCCTTTGACCTCCAACCCGGCATGACGGGGGTCCGCCGCGGGGAGTCTTCAGGCATCTCCGGACCGGGGCGGAGGCAGCACGCCCTGGCAGAGAGAGAGAGAAAGAGAGAGAGAGAGAGAGAGAGAGAGAGAGGGGGAGAGAGAGAGAGAGAGAGAGAGAGAGAGAGAGAGAGAGAGAGAGAGAGAGAGAGAGAGAGAGAGAGAGAGAGAGAGAGAGAGAGAGAGAGAGAGAGAGAGAGAGAGAGAGGGCGGGGTGTCACAGAAGACCCTCGTTATGTCTGTGGTGGGGAGGTTCACTGCTGCTGCTTGTTGGTGTGTTACTTTAAATGAAAACGTGTTCCCCCCTCCCCCGCCTTCCCCCCCCCCCCCCGCGAGATTCACGTTACGCAACCCAGCAGTGATGCTGGGGATGAAACACCGTGATGTGTTCCTCCGTGTCAAAAGAGACGTCCTCCCCGCCCACTCCCTGCTGCCGCCGGTCCCCTCGTCCACAGGCACGGCAGCCAGGTGCAGGGCCGTCGTGTCCACGTTCCCTGGTGGTGCTGTGGACCACAGTGGCAGGGCTTTCCCCTTCAGAGGAGAAGATGGTGATGAGGATGAGGATGAGGATGAGGATGATGATGATGATGATGATGATGATGATGATGATGATCTCCTCGCTGCAGTAGCGGCTCTCCAGCGCCGGGGGCAGCTCTCGCCCACGCGGGTTCAAGCTAAATATGTGGAATTGCTCGTGAGTCAGCGCGGCGAAGCGAGCGGCAGCTGGCGGTCAGGAGCAGGAGCAGGAGGAGGAGGAGGAGGTGGTGGAGGAGGAGGAGTGAAGAGCGTCGGGCCCGGCCGGAAAAGCAGCGAGCGCGTAACGTAGTTGACTACCAGGCGAGAGGAATGAATCACAGCCGGGATCCCTGGGCTGGTGCCGGCTCTCTCTGCCCCGGCTCCGCAGGAACCCTCTCCCACCTGCTGGGGGGGGGAGGGAGGGAGGGGGGGATGCAGAGGGTGAGAGTCAGGGAAGGGAGAGGCGCGCCTCCTGCCAGGGAGCAGCCGAGGGCCAAGAAAGAGGAGCTATGCAGAAGGTGTGGCTGAGACGTCCCCCGGCAGCCCGGGGCCGCTATCTGACACGGCGTGGTGAAATCCCTCGCTGGGAGACGAGGTTCTGTCTGCCTCGCTGTGTGGACCGGCGAGCGGTGGAGGAGATCAGCTTGTAGCCGCAGCAGCAGCAGTCGTCATCTGTCATTCTGTTGTGGGTTGTTTTTTTTTTTTCCTCAAACCGAATATCTGCACGTGCCATTTTGTCGTGGCGCCGCACGATTTCTGATGTTCTCCACGTTGACAGTGTTACTGCGAACGGGGGCTCCGGCGCAGGAAGCCAATGCTTGTGACAGCCTTTATGTCACTGGCAAATCCTGCAGCAGCTGACAGCAGAGAGGCCCAGCGGGAGGGGAGGGGGGGTGGGGGTGAATCCGTCTTGGCAGCTTTCTCGGCTCCTCCTGAGGAAGCGGCCAAGATAAGCTAGCTCTCAATGTCCTAGAAATTAGCAGTTAGCTCATAGCTTCGGGGGAAGAGGTGCCACAGAACGCTGCCAGTCGGTGGATGTACTCACGGTGACGCGGAGCCGTCATCACACCAAGGAGAACCAAGCACTGTAACACACCGTGTCCTCAGTACCACGCGATCCGCGCCTCACGTCTCCCTCTCTCCTGGGGACACTCTGTCATAAGGAGGATGCCACCAGAAGCCACCAGATTATTGTGACTGCATAGGTCGGCACCGTGAGAGGAAGACGAAAGCTTAAGGGTTGTGACCTACGTGACAATGTGACGGTGTCACTAAGACTGGAGCGCGTGGAATGGCTGCTATTTTTAAAGCTGCGGAATGCAGATTCACCTGCTTTCCCCTGATCGGTGAAACCTTTGATGGCGTCATCCCGTAAGATGGTGCAACCGTCAGCCAATCTCAGCGGTGTTACTGTAGGTTGCATTATCTGGCTGGCTGACAAAGCCAAGGCCGTAACACATGTATCTATCTCCATATAATAAATTTATAAAGATGCAGAGCAAGAGGGCGCTTGAATACTATAAGTCATTGAGAGAGCTGGAGGGAGTTTCTCCTGCTGTACTTTATACATCACTTCACACGTTTACTCCATCACATTCCCAAGCAAATAGTCAACCCCTTCTTTATATTGCACTAGTCAGGCTTACATTGGATTTTTTCTCTCTTTATTCTCTTTAGGTGTTCTTGTAACTACACACCAATAAGAAATGTAATAGTAACAGCATGTTCTTAACAGCCTGTAATTACACACTGTCCATCGGGCATGTGTGACATCACATCACTCTTCCTTAACATTCACAACTCAGCTGGACTGTTCCTGAGCACCAAGGAAAAGAGCAGGCAGAGCGTGAGCTTCTCAAAACTCACCATTTCCAACAGGATTTACCCGGTTACCAAAGAAAACGCACTCCTCACATTATACACCACACATTACATTGGAAATGATAATGACAACAACAAACAAGGGAGGAGAATGGGAGAGAGCGAGACAGGAAGTGAAGGAGCACTCAGACCTTGAGAGACTGCATTACGATGAGAACGCAAACCAGGATGTGAAGCAAACTGCGGCCTTCTTTTCTTCATGGACCGAGACGGCCTCTGTTCGTCTTTTAATGTCGGCATCTTCCACGGTACCAAAAACTAGCTGGAATATTAAAGTATTCATAGTCATGTTTTATCAGAGTATATGTGGAATCTCATTTCCATTGCAACACGGCTGTGTTTTATATGACACTTTGGACGTTGGCAGCGCTGTGCACCGTTAGTGGAAGTTAGCATCTCCCACTCGGCGAAACAGATTTGCACGTTCACACGCCGAGTTGTCGGACAGGTGCACTCTGGCGTCGAGTGGCCCGCCCGGCGCCACCTCGACATCTCTGTTTGCGGCGTGCGAGCCAGAACAACATTCTTCTGGACACCTTTCCCGAAAGCTCCCGGTAATGAGGGCGCCGTGGGCGCCATGGGCCGGCGTGAGGCGAGGGCCCACGGCGCCCGCCTGTTCCCGTGGTGTCCCGCCCGTCCCGTGGTGTCATGGCGGAGTCCTGTGAGTTGCACCAGGCTGAGTCACAGGGTATTTTGGTTGCCGTTAACTGGGCTGAGATGACCTATTTCTGTTAAAATAGGCCCACATGAATTATGAAATCACCTGTGTCCAAAAGACAGTTCCTTTTTTTTGTTATATTTTTGGCTGGCCTCCAACTCTGATATTTCTCAAATTGTCAATCTGTTTTGACTCAAAGTTGTGATTAGTTCTAAAACGGGATTTGTTCCTGTAATTGACTGTTTATTTAGCGACACATTATTTGGGGGACGGGAAAGGCTGTAAGCGGCATGTGTGTACACACTGTGCATGGAGGTGCTGTCCAACAGCACCATACAACCAGAGCCGCTCAAACAAACATCCCCCGAGATCCACCGTTCGTCAACTGATGTCCACTCAGCCGGCCGTCGGCCATGCTGCTCTGTTTACCCAGCCCGCCATCAGCTCATTAAAGCACCGAGTGCAGCTGGCAACAACACGGACATGCAGTGCGTGGTCATAAAAGCCCCCCCCCCCCCCCCCCGTCCGCCCCTTGTTATTCCCGCGGCAAAGTTCCCTTACGCTAAGACACACATCTGGCGCATGTAGAAGGTCAACCAAGATCAGTTTACAGAGAGGTAAATATTTTGGAGCAAAGGGGTGGGCAGCGGTCCTCTTCATAAAAACAAACCCGCCTCCATTTAGTCGCCTGAGTCACGGCCACCTGCACGCCGGGAGCCCGCGGCGGCAGCGGCGGCGGCGTTGATGTCGAACGCGTAGCGGATCAATGCTGAAAGGTTCTGGGGACGGAGCAGACAGATTACAGAGCCGCTGGAGACGAGGTATTAGAGCGTGACCTTTAGCAGACACACTCCGGAGGATGTCCTCCGTCAGGGTGACGACAAGACCCGGCGAGACGACACCAAACCTGACAAACGCCTCCGAGCCCGCGTCACTCCGACTTGATGAGCGGAGAGGGGCTGTGAGGCCACGGAGTTGGAAAGGGTGTTTATCTTGGTGTGTGTGTGTGTGTGTGTGTGTGTGTGTGTGTGTGAGTGTGTGTGGGTGTGTGTGTGTGAGTGTGTGTGTGTGTGTGTGTGTGTGTGTGTGTGTGAGTGTGTGTGTGTGTGTGTGTGTGTGTGTGTGTGTGTGTGTGGGTGTGTGTGTGTGAGTGTGAGTAAGAGTGAGAACGAGAGAGCAAGATAATGTGGGAAAACAAGAGTGCTAATGAGGCTGCAGTACACAACCCTGTGCTTTTCTGTGTGTGTGTGTGTGTGTGTGTGTGTGTGTGTGTGTGTGTGTGTGTGTGTAAGGCGCCATTTGGCACGTTGGATGGTTATGATAAGGAGCAGGGAGGCAGAGTGAGAAAGCAAACCTTTCTTTCCCTCTCTGAAGTCAGACGACCACCATCTCTATCCCGCTCCCGTCCTCATCACCAGCGCTGTTCCACCGCAGCGCTGGCATCACGTTCAGAATGTCACCAACACCCAAGCTAACGAGGTCCAATCAAGGGCACGCACGCTGACAGGTGGTCAATTTACCACTAACGCCTGCTGTGTGGTTCTGCTCTGCATTGGGTTAAGACTGATGGTTAAGACAGATGGTCTTAACCCAGTGTGATGTGTGACTGATGGTCTGATGGGCCGGTTCTCCATGTTCTCCAACGTTGGTTCTAACATGTTAAGTCCGACAGCAGGGAGCGGCCTAAAGGACCCGCACTGCCAAACTGAACTGTAGCAACATTTCCTACAATAAAGGATTAAATCTACAACAGCAGTGACTTCTGACAGAAGGGGCTCAGCGGCTCGCCTCAGTTTCCTTCAAGGTTAACAAAAGACGTCTCCCCGCCGAATTGGTCCCGCCGCTCAGGAGATTGGCGGCGGCGGCGGCGGCGACAGCCGGGCGAATCCCCTCACGGCGTTCTGCTGTGACGGCGGCCGGGAGACGCCGCAGTCAGAGGAGATGAGCTGATGTCTGAGGAGCTGCGCGGCCTTTATGTGTTACCGCCAAGCAAACACAGAGGCGACCGCCGTCGCCAGCCGCCTCGCAGCCTGTCGGAACCGGAACCCGGGACGAGGGGGCGGAGCTCGCCCGGCCGTTCAGTCGGACATTAAAACCTCTCCTTCCACAGACGGCCGCTTTGAAACACATTGCATCTGGCAGCGAGGGTGCTGATGCTGATGCGGAGTGACAGGCTGAGAGAGGCTTCCGGAATATCAAAGACGCCGGTTCTTGTGAAGATGGAGAGCCCCTTGGTTAATGTCCCCCCCCCCCCCGTTTGATATGATTGGACTTTACACAGCCCCGCACACGGTCCGTTCTGGAAGCTGTTGTTACGACAACGAGAGACGATTACATGGCCCCTGTAAGCTGTGCTTTTGGTTAAGCTTCTTTTAAAAGTGATATTGAAATACTGCGCGGCGGTGGCGAGTGATGTTTTGGAACGAAAGTAGAGCTCTGAAGCCCTTTGAAGTCAAACGCCGCCTGCTAACGTGATTTGAATTGCTAAGCGCTCAGCGGACCGTAGGAAGGTTGTAGAACAAAAGGAGATTAGAAACTGTTAAAAAGCTTTCTGATTATAATGAATTAGGTTCCCCCCGCCCCTTTGGGGCCGCATGATGCGGCCGTGTGCGGGCAGGTCGAGGTGCAGGACGCAGGGGCGGGGGAGGAGCCCCCGTCACCAAGCCCACACCTAGCAGGACGGATTGATCGGTCTCGGATAGGGAGCCATGTTAGGGAACAAATTGGGTAAGTGGACAGTTAATTGAATGACTTTGGAGCACAGCAGGAACGAATGGCGCTGGCTGTTCTAAATATACCAAGGGGCTCAGCTGAAGGGACAGACAGGAGTGTTTGTGAAACAAAGTGAGGGTATCTGAGAGGTGCTGCCGCAGAAAAAAAAAGAAGAAGCTATTTTCACGGTGTTGAACTTGAACGATGTCGCAATGCCCATTGAAGTACAGGCAAGTGGAGGAGAGCGGAGAGGTTGCTGCATTCCCTGCTGGGCAGATCCATGAACACGCTTGTACGTCAAGTCACACAAGACACTCACAATCGGCCGTCATTCACTGCCAATGTGTCACCTCCCTCTCCAGTCCAGCTCTTGAGGTGCATTCCCTCATTCTACTCCATATCCGCCATTTTTTCCTTCAAGGAGGTACAGGATTGGTAGTGTGGGGTTTTTCGAATTCTCTTTCCATCATCTTTTTTTCATTTAGGGGTGGGGTGGGGTAGGGGGGGTGTTTTCCTCTTCTTCATTTCTGGTCACACTTGTTCGGCTTCATTTTCCCCATCTCTTCACTCTGCCTCTCTGCTCCCTGACTCTGTGATTGTGCCCTCCCCCCTCCCGTACCAGTGTGTTGAGCTCCAGTCTACCTAGCTGGTGAGCATTAGTCATTAGTATTCTGTTCATCCTCAGCCAGTCTGAGCCAAAACGCCCGTGGCTGTCTTGCTTCTCCAGTTTTAACTGCTCCACTGTGGTGGAGCCCAGCTGCATGGCGAAATGCTCAATTTCTCAATTAAAAGCACACAGAACAGCACGCACACACACACACACACACACACACACACACACACACACACACACACACACACTTGCATGTACCCACAGGATATACACCCGCCCACCACCACCAGTAACGCGTTGTACAAAGAGCAAATCCTGCAAACAACACATCTGACCCACACACTTACACACACACACACACACACACACACACACACACACACACACACACACATCCACACAAACCAGAGGCAGATGCAGATGCACGTGCACGATCACATGCACAAAAGCACACACACACACACACACACTGTCCACCTCTGTAACCACATCACGTCGTCTCCACCTCCCTGGTCTTCTCTCTCCCCGTGCCCCTGGGTTCCCCTGCGCTGTGGGCCGGCGCCGCGGAGCCAGCAGTGCGGCCGTCGTGTTCGCTCTGCGGCCACGGCTGACAGCTTTCATTATGGCAGAGAGGCGGCGTGTGTCTCCGTGCGCGTGGAGCCCCTCAGGACGCCTCCGCACGGGACGCCACAAGGCAGGGGCTCCGCACGGCAACACACACACACACACACACACACACACACACACACACTCAGACACACACACACACACACAGAGACACACACACACGACACACACATACACACACACACACACACACACACACCACGACGGAGCCCAGCGGAGAGCCGCCGGGCGCTCTGCCACGCCACACGGAGCGCCGCTCTGCCGGGGAAACGACAGCAGCGGAATCCCAACCACGCAGCAACGGAACACCTCAGTGTCTCATCAGCACCTCTCCAGGAGAGGATGTCTTCACGCCTTGCGCACGCTGCCGTCAACGCCTTGCGCCTTCGATGAACAGGGGGATTTATATTTATGTACTTTGGTTTGGCCGTTTGTTCGTCACGTATGTTGCGTTCATTCCTGCACCTCCCGGGCTGATGGACGGTGGTATCCTCACGGCGGGGTGTCGACCCGTTCAGATGGTCCGGAACCTCGCCGGCTTCCACACCTCATTCCCTGAGTCACTCGGCTTCGTACCGACTTGACACCGGCCAAAACAAACCCAAACTGGGCTGGGATCAGATACCTGTTGCGTCCCCGGGAGCCAGCTGGCTGCAGCACCACATCAAGCAACGTCGGGGCCTGACGTGTTCACACGCCGAGTTAACGATGACTTACCCATGCGTCACGACTTTGAACGGCTTTGAACAACAGACCTTCAAACGGGTATTACTGGCCAGTCTCGGTCTGCCCCCCGATACTCACTTTCCCTTCAGTCTCCCCGTAGGGGAGGCAGGGGGCGCAGGTGATGAGAGAGAGAGAGAGAGAGAAGCATGATGAAGGCTGGTGAGGGACGGGTGATTGACATCAGACACACCCTAGGCCTAGGTTAGTAACACCATCAAAGCTTCTGCTGGTGACATCAGTGAGGCGGGTGTTGGGGGGGTGGGGTGGGGGTGGGGGTAGGCTGTGTCTACCCACATGCACGCACACACACACACCTGCACACACACACACACGGCACACACCCACTCGCGTACACACATGCACACACACGCCAAGATGGACATGTCCATACATGCTCATGCAGTCACATCAAAACACAAGAAACACACACACAAAACATCCACGGACCACACGCACGTGTGTGTGTGTGTGTGTGTGCGTGTCTGTGTGTGTGTGTCATGGTGTTCTCCATACCGACGGCACTGTTAGTCAGAAAGTAAGAAAATGAAAAAAAACACACACTGACCACACACGCACACACACACACACACACACGCACACACACACACGCACACACACACACGCACACACACACACACACACATACCATTCGCAGTAATCAGACTCTCCCCTCACGAGGAGAGGGGATGTTTCAGCCCAAGGCTGGAATCTTCTTACAATATTAAGTCTTCGTTGGCAGCAAGGAAATCCTAATGAAATGAGTGTGTGGAGACACTGAGGGCCGCTGCCCATGAGCAAGGCTTCACTGAAGGTGCACCGACGTCCACGTCACCCTGCAGCCTCAGCCCGCCCCCCCCACCCCCCCAGTCTCACCCACCAACGCGTGCAGCTCTGCTGCACACACACACACACACACACACACACACACACACACACACACACACACACACACAGACACAGACACACACACACACACACACACACACACACACACACACACACACACACACACACACACGCCAGTACCGTGGTCCGATGCCCGGCCGGTTCTGACGACACAGCCGGCAGAGCGAGGCGAGAGAGAGATTACCGCGAGGAGAGTGGTGAAGGTGACGATGAAACCCTGAGAGCCAGACACACGGCGGCCCCGGCGGCGCTGACTGAGAGGTTTAGCGGGTCCAGAAGAGCTGCTCTTCATTTATCACTCCGTCTAAAAGCTTTTCTGAATCAGCCCCCTTAATGCAGCTCTGAGGTGAGGACATCCAAGGCCATCCAACCACATGGCATTCACCGCTCCGGCTGCAGATAAGGGCTTCAGGTGTTAATAAATATGTCGGTATTTTGCTTTCAGTATTCTGATGAGTGGCATGGGATGCAGGCGTACACTTGCCGTCCACTACTTTGCATGTTATATTTCATATTTCATATTATGTCATATTTCCATGTGCATTCTTTGAATTTGTGATACATGAATCATCCGTCCGTGTTGTGAAATAATAACAGCAGAATAATGAATAATGAATGCATTATGGCGCAACTATCGTGTGCATATCTCAGGGAGGCCAGTAGCACGCTAAATAATGAAGCCCCGATGTGGAAGAGAAACACAGGAAAAAAAAAAAGATCCCCACCTCTGTGCTCCTC
>JAXIVH010000026.1:251936-324436 GCA_036785325.1 Urophycis tenuis | reverse complement strand
GGGCAATACTGTTGCCCATAATAAGGGTAGGGAGGCGTGCTGGCAAAAAATAGCAGATTCTGTGCGTAAGTGAAAAGATTCTGCATAGCCTAATTGTCTAAAAATAACTATGCCAAATGCAGAATTGTTCGCCATTAATCAGAATCAGAAGCAGAAACAAGTTTATTGCCAAGTAGGTTTGCACCTACAAGGAATTTGACTTGGTGCAAGAGAAAAACAGTATTAAAAATATAAGTAAAATAACTATAAATATATACAATGTATACGGAGCAACAGTGCATGCAAATTACATGTCAGAGGTGGGATTCGAACCCACGCCTCCAGGGGAGACTGCGACCTGAACGCAGCGCCCTAGACCGCTGTTCCATCCTTACATTTTGAGGAAATTGTGCATATGATTGTAAAATGCAAAAGCAACCTGCTTTATTCTGTTATTTAGGGAATTCATTTCAGTGAGGGCTAGTGAGGGCAGTGAGGGCTAGCACCCCAAACTGCAGCTCCCGTGAGGGAGCACCCACAATAAGCTACGGAAACCCTAAAGAGTTATACCCCCGGGGGTGCCCGAGAGGGGGGGAGGATGAGCACCCCAACAGGATAGACGTACAGGTTTTGACCCAAGCTAACGGAATTACGACTATGAGTGCAGTTTGCTTATGTGGTAAAGTCTGCAAAAACCCGCGTGGTCTTAAGATCCACCAGACCAAGATGAAATGCTTGACTGGGAGGCAAGTGGTGCAACGCACAGGACCAGTGCCTGGTGAGACGCAGGAGGAGCCCGGCCCGGAGTCACCCCACAGTGCCCAGACCCTCCACGCCCCACAAGCCCTACCCCAAGTCATGCATTCAGAACACCGTCGGGTTAAGTGGCCTTCAGCCAACATGGTGAAGGAGTGGTGCCAGTTCGATGCGGATGTTGATCAGATTCTCGAAGCCACAGCCAGGGGAGATGCTGACCAGAAATTGCGCACAATGAGTGCAATGATTGTCAGCATCGCCGCCGAAAGGTTTGGCACCAAGGAGCACCACCCGATCAGCGGTGCAGGGGAGCCAAACCGACGGCAGAAGAAGATCAGCCAGCTGCGGCAAGAGCTTAGACTGCTGGGACGGCAGTACAAGCAGGCAAGAGAGGAAGAGAAGGTAAGTATAGCAGAGCTCCGCAACATCGTAAGGAGGAATCTCACGACACTCCGTCGTGCTGAATGGCACAGGAAGAGGGGGAAGGAGAGAGCCAAGAAGCGTGCCGCCTTCATTTCAGGCCCTTTCAACTTCACCAAGAAGATCCTTGGGCAGAAGCGAGGTGGACAATTGGCCTGCTCTCAAGAAGAGGTTGACAAGTACCTCAGGGCAACTTACAGCGACAGCGCAAGGGAGCAGGATCTTGGACCCTGCAGCTTTCTGATTACACCACCAGAACCCACTTCAGCATTTAATACCAAGGAGCCAACCCTGAGAGAAGTTGAGGACATAGTCAGAGCAGCTAGATCCAACTCAGCTCCAGGTCCCAGTGGAGTACCATATGTTGTCTACAAGAGGTGCCCCAGGCTCGTGCAGCGACTCTGGAAGATCCTTAGGGTCATCTGGAGGAGGGGGAAGGTGGCTCAGCAGTGGAGGCATGCAGAGGGTGTATGGATTCCGAAGGAAGAGAACTCTCGCACCATCGAGCAGTTTAGAAACATCTCACTCCTGAGTGTGGAGGGCAAGGTGTTCTTTAGCATTGTTGCCCGGCGCATGACAGAGTTCTTCCTGAAGAATGCATACATCGACACCTCTGTGCAGAAGGGGGGGGTCCCAAGGGTACCAGGGTGCATTGAGCACACGGGAATTGTTACTCAGCTCATCCGGGAGGCCCGGGAGGGCAATGGGAACCTGGCAGTTTTGTGGCTTGACCTGTCTAATGCTTACGGGTCAATTCCCCACAAACTGGTGGAGACCTCGCTTGACCGGCATCATGTTCCAGGCAAGATCAGGGACCTCATACTGGACTATTACAACTCTTTCAGTTTGAGAGTCACCTCGGGGACAGTAACATCAGCATCACATCGGCTGGAGAAAGGCATAATCACTGGGTGTACAGTCTCAGTGATTTTGTTTGCCTTGGCCATGAACATGCTTGTTAAGTCAGCGGAGGTGGAGTGCAGAGGACCGCTCACCAAGTCAGGTGTGCGGCAGCCTCCCATCAGAGCTTTTATGGATGACCTGACAGTTACTACAACATCAGTTCCAGGTTGTAGGTGGGTTCTCCAAGGCCTTGAGCGGCTCATTAACTGGGCGCGTATGGGCTTTAAGCCTGCTAAGTCCCGTTCCCTGGTGGTGAAGAAGGGGAAGGTTACAGACAAGTTCCGGTTCTCGCTGGGAGGTGTCCAGATTCCATCGGTTTCAGAGGAGCCAGTGAAGAGCCTGGGGAAGATCTTTGATGGCACCCTGAGGGACAAAGCAGCGCTCAAGGCGACCAGCAGAGAACTGGGTAACTGGCTAGTGGCGGTGGATAAGTCAGGGCTGCCAGGTAAGTATAAAGCATGGATATATCAGCATGGCATCCTGCCACGCCTCCTCTGGCCACTACTGGTCTACGATGTCCCACTAACGACCGTTGAGGGCTTCGAGCGTAAGGTAAGTAGCTTCCTTCGCAGGTGGTTGGGCCTACCAAGAAGCCTCAGCAGCATAGCCTTGTATGGGCATAAGAACAAGCTGCGACTTCCCTTCAGTAGTCTGTCGGAGGAGTTCATGGTTACCCGTGCGAGAGAGGTGCTGCTGTACAGAGACTCGAGTGACACCAAAGTCTCCTTAGCGGGGATTGAAGTGCGGACTGGGCGGAAGTGGAGAGCCCAGGAGACGGTCGAGCAAGCTGAGGCGCGGCTGCGCCACGGTGTTCTGGTGGGAACAGTGGCGACAGGCCGGGCAGGGCTTGGGAGCAACCCAGGGCCTCGGTACAACAAGGCCCGGGGGAAGGAGAGGCGGCAGCTTATCCAGGAAGAGGTTCGAGCAGGGCTGGAGGAGACCCGCTCAAGCAAGATGGTCGGGATGAGACAACAGGGGGCGTGGACTAGATGGGAGCAGACACTGGATAGGAAGATTTCTTGGTCAGAGCTTTGGAAGGCAGAGCCATTCCGTATAAAGTTTTTGATCCAGTCAGTCTACGACGTCCTCCCCAGCCCTTCCAACCTCTTCTGTTGGGGTCTGGCAGAAACACCTGCTTGCCCTTTGTGTCAGAGGAGAGGTTCACTGGAGCACATCCTAAGCTGTTGCCCGAAAGCCCTGGGCGAGGGGCGCTATCGTTGGCGCCACGACCAGGTGCTGAAGGTGATAGCAGATACCATCTGCTCGGGGATCTCACTCAGCAAGCAGCAACAGCCAGCTAGGCATTCAATCACCTTTGTTAAATCTGGTGAGAAGCCTCAACAACGCCCAGGCCAAACAGGGGGGCTCCTGACAACAGCTAGGGACTGGCAGCTGAAGGTGGACTTGGGGAAACAGCTTAAATTCCCAGAGACCATCGCAGTGACCACACTTAGGCCGGACTTGGTTCTTATGTCAGAATCAACAAGGCAGGTGATACTGCTGGAGTTGACTGTGCCCTGGGAAGACCGGATGGAGGAGGCATTTGAGAGGAAGAGGGCCAAGTATGAGGAGCTGGCAGGCGAATGCCGGCGCAACGGATGGAAGACTCGTTGTAGTCCCATTGAGGTTGGTTGCCGAGGTTTCGCAGGCCAGTCACTCTGCAGGGCCCTCAAGTTGTTGGGAATAAGGGGACTGCACAGCAAGAAAGCCATCAAGAACATCACTGATGCTGCTGAGAAGGCATCAAGATGGCTGTGGATCAGGAGGGGTGATCCGTGGGCCACACAAGCTACCTAGACACAAGCCGGGGTCTGATCACCCCCGGCTGGGTCGCCTGGGCGAGGGTGTCTGATGTTGAGAGACCCGAAACACCCTATGACCTCAGGTTACATCACTGATGATGTGTCTAGGTTGCACCAGAGGGTGTATATTAAACCATTTCAAATACATCCTATATGTAAAAAAGTATTGCATGTGCCAGAAGGTAGTGACGGTGGTGTGGTGGATTATGTGAACTGTACACCAGCGACCGGTGTTCATATCTTGCCTGTCCATCATCATGCCTTTTACCCCATCTAGATTGGGTGTTAGCACGACCGTCCGAAATAAGCACAAAAAAGATTATTTTATTCTATTCTATTCTATTCTAAAAAAAAAAAAATTCAATGTGGTAAGTTGCAATAATTTCGGGTGAATGTAGCCTATGTTTTGCAATAGGATAGGCTCTAACCTTTTATCTGATGTTGATTACCTGTAGCAAATAAGAAAAAAACTCATCGAAACACCCTGACTATGAGGCGGCGCTCAGCTTTAAGTAGCCGATCAAATCGGAAAGTTAGCTGAAAACCTCCTCCCGACCAGGTTTGGTTGCGAGCATAAGTTACCATGGTGATATAGCTCCGCTAAAAGAGAGCCACTTTCGTATGACAGCTAACCCAGGCTTTGAGCGCAACATACCTCGCTAACCCACTAATCGAGCTTCGTAGTACACCCCCCTGGTAAGCACCTCAGGTAAGCACCTCAGGTAAGCATCTGAGGTAAACACCTCAGGTAAACACCTCAGGTAAGCACCTCAGGTAAACGCCTCAGGTAAACACCTCAGGTAAGCACCTCAGGTAAGCATCTCAGGTAAACACCTCAGGTAAACACCTCAGGTAAGCACCTCAGGTAAGCATCTCAGGTAAACACCTCAGGTAAACACCTCAGGTAAACACCTCAGGTAAGTACCTCAGGTAAACACCTCAGGTGAACACCTCAGGTAAGCACCTCAGGTAAGCATCTCAGGTAAACACCTCAGGTAAACACCTCAGGTAAGCACCTCAGGTAAGCACCTCAGGTAAACACCTCAGGTAAACACCTCAGGTAAGCACCTCAGGTAAAGCACCTCAGGTAAAGCACCTCGGGCCGGGCCTTGGAGAGGCTGGAGAGCCCCACCACTGAGCCCAGCGCCCCACACGGATCACGACTCACCGGGGAGATTATGTACCTGGAGGGTTTGTCTGTCTGGCTATCTGCTGTCCACCTCTCTGCCCAGTAATCTGTCTGGTTTTTATGTCCGTCTGTCTTTCTGTCTGGGAAAAGGATGGCCATGTCACTTTCTGTGTGTGTGTGTGTGTGATCTCTGATGTTGACTCGTCTTGTTGCTGTGTCAGTATTTCAGAGGGCCTGAAACCATTGGAAACACACGTGGCCTTCATTAGTCACTCTGAATGCAGCGGTTGACAGAGACAGAGCCTTTGTGATGGCGTCCTGATGTTTGTGTCTGTGACATACCAAGAGTGTTTGATGCCCCTTCTCTTACTTCTGTTTGTCTTGTGATCACACACACACACACACACACACGCACACACACAGGCACACACACACACACACACACACACACAGGCACGTCACTGTATCCATTCTGTTCCTCCTTCTCTGTTCAAACCTTTGATTCCGGTTCAGTCTGTTTTACTTGACCTTTTAATACAGATTCCTCACAACCTTCCATTCTTCTCCTCCTGTCACAGATCCTGCGATTTCTCGCACATTTTACGAGACTTGAAGGACAATCCTCCATGCGCACGGGGAGATGAAAATCCACCGCGGGGACATTAACATGTGTAATGTAACGCTGTGCTCTCAGCCAATGGCAAAATTAAAGAAATAAAATACAGTAATTGCAGCTCTTCGACAACGTAATGGAATAGTACAAACATAAAGCAGGCGGTTCATCACAACAGCAGCCTTCATTCCCTGCTGTGGATTTACAGAAATCATGTCATCGATTCAAAGCATTCACTAGAGTGTGTATGACGTGTGTCTGCGTGTGTGTGTGTGCGTGTATGTGTGCTCGTATGTGTGTGTGTGTGTGTGTGTGTGTGTGTGTGTGTGTGTGTGTGTGTGTGTGTGTGTGTGTGTGTGTGTGTGTGTGTATGTGTGTGTGTGTGTGTGTGTGTGTGTGTGTGTGTGTGTGTGTGTGTGTGTGTGTGAGCCTTCCCTGCAGAGACTAACACACAAAGAAGACAGAGCGAAGAGGAATCCAGTGGCTCATATTGTGTGTAACACATAACCGTCGCCCTCTCCCCACTCCGCCGCCCGACAGAACAACACACCGCTCTGTTCAGCCTTGGCACCGGACAGTGCAACCATACACCACGAAACGTTGTCATGATAAACTGTGTTGAAGACGCAGGTATTCAAGGGAGTGCCCGACAGGCAGGCTGAGAAGGAAGAAGAGGTGTACGGTGGAAGCCTGGACGTGTCTGGGCGTGTCCCCTTGCCAAAGGGCCAGGGACAGGCTGGTATCATGTTGTTGGTGTTTTCCAGAGTCCTCCGGGGAGCACCTGGAATGCTGCTGAGAGCACCCAGAAGAAGAAGAAGAAGAAGCTGACAAACAAAGAAGGAACAATAACCCTTTCGACACAATAAGAGTAAGATAAGATAAGATATTCCTTTATTAATCCCCCTTAGGAGAAATTCACAGTGACCAGCAGTACAGGGGATAGATGAGTGCAATAAGAGCCTGATTTTAGTCAATAAACAATAAATAGATCTACCTAGACAAGATTAGGTTAAAATAAGTTAAGTTAAATGCGAGCGCTTAAAGTCAGGTCGGTGAAAAAGTGAGAACCTATATGCATACATAATAGTACATATAGTACACATAGTAGTGGGAACGCAGATGCAAATGTCAACATTATCGGCAGGAAATTAACTCTACACATTTGCATTGCATGTGCTGTACATGTCCATGGCTGCCATCATCAGACCAACAGCGTTGTTAGGAGTGCAGTGATACTGCAACACACTGAAGACTAACAAGCTCATCCACACACACACACACAAAACATACAATACACACACACACTCTCACACACACACACACACCCACACACACAAAACATACAATACACACACACACACACACACACACACACAAAACATACAATACACAAACACGCCATGCCTGAGGAAACACAAACACATGCAAAAAGCCACACAAACAGGCAGCCACACACACACACACAGACACGCACACACACCATCACTGGGCTCCATGGTGAGTAAACTCATTTGTCCCCCGTTTATCGTCTTGAGAGGGGGGCTCAGTCTGGGGTGACTCACCCTGATGGACTCTCAGGTGAACAGGTGCACTCTCCTCCACTCCGAGACACGCTGCTGTGTCACGCACACACAGGCTAACATCAGCACGCTGCTGTGTCACGCACACACAGGCTAACAAAAAAGCGGAAAAGTCCTTAAAAGGATGCTGGCAAAGAGGGCCGGCCGTCCAAGTACATCTCATGTACATCTCTCCAAGACGGCATCGGAGGACTTTGCACAGAGACGAGCTGCACGAGGTGCGCAGGGTCAAGGCTGGATTATGCTTCATTTATGCTTCCGCGTTGACGCAACATTGAGGGGCTTAAGGACCCTTTACGTCCTTGCGGACGGCCTGACGTGCACCTCCCAAAAATCCTGGACGCGTGTCGAGGCGACGCAACACCAACGCAGCGGCTTTGGCTGTGATTGGTCCGCGAACTACATTGGCTGGAGATCGCTTTTCCGGTTTCCACTCGTAAACACCGCTACGGTGTGATAAATGCTTCGACTGATTGGCGATAACATATATATATATACAGTATATATATATATATATATAACTTTTGCCTTCATTTCTGTAAACTTTTTTTTTTACTCGCTAGTAATCCGTATGTAATGACCCAGAATGGTCATTCTCGTCCCTCTACCGGTGTGGCATTGAATTGCATTTCGACACGTAAACCCCACGCAGAACCATCACGGTCTCATGACTGCGTCCGAGCAAACTGCGTGGCCATTGCGTGATCACTACGTAATCCCTTCGCAGAAGCATAACTCCATAGCCTCCAGACGACGCAGTTTGTACGTTCGCCCGTGTCTCTATGAGAAGCAGTGGTTCGCAGCGCCGTGTGGTTCTGCTCTACCTGCTCTCTGCTCTACCCCACGTAGAGCAACGCTCCAAGGCGAGCGGCCCAGAGGGGGTGGGGGGTGGTGGGGGGGGGGGGGGGAACTCATGTGAGGACGCCGGTGTTGTGACATCAGCGCACACACTCGCCTGCACCTCCCTATGACCTCGCTCACTCACCGCTGATGACCAGCAACTTCCTGTGTCCTTCTAGCAATGCTCTCTCTCTCTCTCGCCTCTCCTCCTCCCTCCCCGTTTCCTCTCAGCCTCTCTCCCGCTCTCCCCCCCTCCTGCTCTCTCCCCCGGGGTGAGTGTTCTCACCCCAGGGTCTCCTTACAGGGCTGAAACAGAGGACGGACGTCCAGGGGGATGTTTTGGTTACCGCCCCAGACCACATGCTGCAACATCCCTCGTCAGAGGAAAACACCCCCATGTTAGCGCTGCTCTTCCTGGGTCTACAGCAGTGGGGGAAGAAAAAAAATCACCATCCCACGTTTCATCCGTTTCTCCACAGCAGGGCTGGAGAGATCAACTATTCCACCAGCAGCGAGCCCAGACTAACGGTGCACACATTTGTCTCCTCGGGGCCGACGCCTCTGTCCCCCGTGTTGTGACGTGTGAACGGCCTGAGGTAAGTACGGTGAAGAGGCACGTTCTGAATGATCCAACTCCAAAATGTTGAACACTTCTTCAAATACTTCAATTCCTCCCCGTGACTGAGGCCATTCTGTCTCTCTCTACACGTGTTTTTAACAAAGTATCCCCCCCCCCCCCCCCCCCCCACCGCCAAAACACACTCTCAGTGTGTGTCTATGTATCGCCGAGGAGGAGAGGAAAACGCAGGTTGCCATGGAAACAGCCGCACGGGTCTCGTGCTCGGTGCGGCGGATGGACGGACCGGCGGGCGTCAGCCGCCGCCGCCGCCGCCGCTCGGTAACCGGGGGCGACGCGGCGATTGGTCCGCTCACGCGCTGTTGTGCAGACAAATGACAGGAAGCGGGTGCTTCCGCCGCGCTGCCTTGCATAACTCCAGAGCCGTTCGCCCCCCCCCCCCAACCCTTCACAGTCGTCATACCGGATTCATGAATGGAGCGACAGTTGTTCTGCGCTGGAGCGGAAGGGGCTGTGTCACGGTGACAACAGGACCGCCCGTCGGCAGTACAACACACGCGCTGGGATTCCTGAAGTCGTCGTGGTCGTCGACGCCCCCCCCCCCCCCCCCCCCCCACGAGCCTCTCTCCCCCCCCCGCGCCGGTCTTTCGTCTGCAGCTCTTGAGCGTTTTCGACGTGCGTTTCTCTGTGTCTATCTGAGTGACACGTTTGTGTGGGTGTGTGCGCGTGTACACGTGTGCATGTGCGTGCGTGCGTTTGCCCGTGTGTGTGTGTCTGGGTAGACGCAGGCTGGCCGTGCTGCAGTTGCACGCGCTGGTTTCGTCATCTGAAACGCCAACTCTGAAAACCACCAGGTGGAGATGCAGAAACTCTCCTCTCATCACGCTGACCTCAGGAAGTCAGCACTCGTTGCCTCTGCCCTGCCCAGCCAGCCGTGCCTGTGTATACAAACCTTCTGGAACATGGCATTCTGCTTGGTATTTCGCAGGACCAGGCATGGGCCGGGTTCGCCTTGAGAAATACCAAAGGGGCACGGTTTATGTCAGAGACATTTCTGCTACCATTTCTTGCAAAACCGGTGTGTGGGCCATACTTTGAAAGGGTTTTCTAAGAGGGCTTAGGAGAATGAATCCTTTGTAATACGAAGATTTATAAGCAGCTTGAAACATGCTGGACTTTTCTTTTGCGAAATGTGTCTAGCTCCATGTGTGATTCTAAACAACAGGGACAAGTTGTGGCAGTGTTGAAATTGGCTTTGAGACGGTTCCAAAAGAAAAAGGGAGAGGCTTGTTTTGGATCCATTCAACCCATCCCATTCAACCAAAGCCATTCCGTCCAGCGCTGCGACAAAGACTTTGGAGGCTCCCCATAAAGAAGGCCTACCATTACCAATAATTGTTACCTATGTGAAAACGGGAGAACGAGAGAATCTGTGTGTGAAGGCTGGATGTTTCTCAAGACACGAGATCAGCGGTGACTCATAGGAATGACATGTTGCTTTGAAGCTGCTGGAGATCCCTCCCTCTAGCATGGAGGGGTGTATTTACAGTAGATATCTCCCAGGGGTTCATCCACCTGGGCTGACAGGCAGGGCTCTCCACGCCAGACACCCACACCACCAGCCACGGCCAGAACCGTGTTTGAACCCGCCAGCCCTCTGGTACAGTTCAGTTCTTTCAGAGTCCTTACAAAACACCATTAGATTGGTATTTTCTTTCGCCCCGTTGGTGACTCAACCGTTAAAGGGAATGCAGTCGTAGGAGTGGTTTTATTTGTTGGGTTTTGGTCGTTTAATTTATTCGATGTTTGACTTGCTCAATCGGAAGGCTGTGCTTAACTTTGATGTATGAGTTGGTTCACTGCAATGTTTCCAACGGCATGAATGAATTAAACCGTGAAAGCCTCTTGAGTTTCAAGCCTGTCAGTAACCATCAGTTATGTTATGTTTAGCTTTCCTCGGCTTTTCTTAGCTCGGCGAGAACACAATGGGACCCTTTTCAACAGAGAGCTCACACATGGCCGACTGCACAGGCTACCGGGTGGAATGACACACACATTTGTGTCGAACTTTCAGAAGAACCGGAATGCCCCGCAACGCATTCGAACCAAGACGGCCCGCGCTCCCGTGGTGGGGGAGACCAGCCGGCCTCCGCCATCATGTGATGCTGGTGATAACACAGCTCTAGCAGGATGCGACTTCCAGTCACACGGCAGAGTGACATCATCGCGCGTGAGAGCGGTGAGGGAGGAAATGTCAAACAAGCCATTATTACCGAAGGAAAAAAAGGGATTAAAAAAAAACCCAAAAACAGAAGCGACCGTTTCAGCTCATCAGTCATCTGGAACCCGCTGCTCCGTTTCTTGGCTGCACCGTTGTTAACCACGAGAGTCCACGGGTGCCGTTCACAGCCAACGTGACGCGGACGCCATGGCGGCCGGCCGGCGCTGCTTGTGCTCCTCCATCTGAGGAGCACAAGGTAAACATCTTGGGGCGGCCCTGCGTCCAGAATGTCCCCCGGGTTCAGCCGAGGGGATGTCTTCCGTTTGTCGTCACTTAAACGATGGCGGCGGCGGCACCGTGGTCACGAGTCCCAGCTGAGGGAGAACGTACGTCTGTGGCTCGTCTATTCCGAGGGACGCGCACGTAAATAAACCTGCTGCTGATCGAAATAGAAGAACTTATTTCAGCCGGACGTGAGCAGAAGAAAAGAGCCCTGATTGGGAGTGACTGCGGCACTGAGACCAGATCGACGACAACGTCACACACAGAGGTGGCGTTACATCACCAGCCTTGACTCATCTCATTCATGCCTTTCCTGCCAGCTTCCGACGCCCATCCTCATGGCGACGTGACAGGAGCACGTTTTGGTGCATCGGAAATGTCAGCACTGCTGAAAAAACAACAACAACAACAACAACCAGGAACCAAGAATACTTCTTTACGTCGCACTCCTGTGACCTTAACATCCACCGGCGCGGCCGGGAGACCGGCCTCCTGGGGAGACCAGCCTCTCTGGGAGACCAGCCTCTCTGGGAGACCAGCCTCCTGGGGAGACCAGCCTCTCTGGGAGACCAGCCTCACTGGGGGGACCGGCCTCTCCGGGAGACCAGCCTCTCTGGGAGACCAGCCTCTCTGGGAGACCAGCCTCTCTGGGAGACCAGCCTCCTGGGGAGACCAGCCTCCTGGGGAGACCAGCCTCTCTGGGAGACCAGCCTCTCTGGGAGACCAGCCTCACTGGGGGGACCGGCCTCTCTGGGAGACCAGCCTCTTTGGGAGACCAGCCTCCTGGGGAGACCAGCCTCTCTGGGAGACCAGCCTCTCTGGCAGACCAGCCTCCCTGAGAGACCAGCCTCTCTGGGAGACCAGCCTCCTGGGAGTGTGATTCTCTGGGATTGACGACCATGGGTGAGAGGAGAGCGCCTACATATCGACTCGCACACGCAGACGCCGATGTGCGTGCGTGCGTGTGTGTGTGTGTGTGTGTGTGTGTGTGTGTGTGTGTGTGTGTGTGTGTGTGTGTGTGTGTGTGTGTGTGTGTGTGTGTGTGCGTGTGTGTGTGTGCGCGCGCCACTCAAGGCGACCGCTGGCTCAGTCAGGAGCAGGCAGGATCAAATGAGTCTCGCTCAGCCGCCACCGTGCGAATGATCTCAGAGAACATCAGGACAGAGTTGACAACACTCTGGGGGACCATGGCCTCCGAATCCCAGCAGCCGGAAGTGGTCAGTCCTGTGGTCTGTCCGAGCAGCAGGAAGTGGTCAGTCCTGTGGTCTGTCCGAGCAGCAGGAAGTGGACGGACGGACCACGTCCTGCTCTGCCCGCCGCCGTCGTACACAGCACAAGCAAACGAAAGAGTGCAATGGAACCACGTCATTATTTATAATTATGAAGACGATTATCATGTAGTTGTGGCATCCACATAGTTATTACCAACAGTCACAGGAAGTCTGCTTGCAGGAGGAACACTGTTCATTAGTCTTACCTCACACGTTCTCATCGCGCGCCGCCTACTCCTCTCTGACGCTCGGTGACAAAACGCTGCTTTTTAGGTGAGGCCGGGAGACCAAGGGTGGAATCGCCTTGGCAACCGAGGAGCCCTGGCGTCACTGCTGGAATCTATTTCTGCCCGCCTGACTGCGGCGCGGCATCCGCGTGGCGGGGCCCCGCGAGTCATGTGGTCCGGGGGAGGTGGCGGCGACGGCGTCATGAATAATCCCCGCTCCTTCCGGCCGGGCTTCCTGTCCCCAAGGTGCCGCCGCGTTCACCGGGTTGAGGATGAAGAAGTCTTCATCCCGCCCGCCGGGCCCAGCTCAGAGACTCTGAGGGGACAACTTGACAGGCGTCAGACGTCTGCGGGTGTGACGATAAGAGGCCAAGACGAGATGTCTTGGAGTCAGCTGATCGGCGTGTTTGGCAGGAAGGGTTTTCTTGTTGAATTGCAAGAAAAGGACTTCAGGAGTTCTGGTCCAGCCGGGCTGAGCAGCTCCTGTCTACACTCTAAAAGTTGTAGACATTGAACAACGTGGTGGAATACTCGATCACGGCTGGTCGATCACATCCCAGGATGTTGGAATGAAGCAGGATGCTTTATTTGTCCGGAACGCAAAGCTCTGCATTTTAACGGTTCCCAATCAACGCGCGGCAGGTCCAACATTAATACAACATTTGTACGTTTCCTCTATCTACACAAAAACAATACTCCCTCAGCACCGCAGAAGAATAATGTCATTTCATCTGATTATGCAAATCAAAATCCAATAAATGAAACTCATATCTTATAATTGTTGGTAACGGTGCAATGAGTGGCATAAACACCTCCAGGGTGTCGTTATTGGACAATTATTGGAAAATAATACACGGCCTCCCATCACATTAAGATCCAATAACATGACAGCCTATCGTGGTTTATCCAAGCAATAGGCCACGCGAGGCTGCGGTTCAGAGTGATTCTAGAACAGCAAGCACAACTCCAATGCCTACACCTGAGTCAGGTTCCACTAAATTACCACGCGGCAGCATAAAACTTGATAATTTATTGAAAACAAATCATCGATCCTCCGCCAATTTACAGAGTTCCTCAAGACAGCAAAATGGTTGCCAAGCAACACTGGCTACCATACCTTGAGGTTGGTGATGCATAAATACTTAATTGTCATGCGGTCCCAGGTGTGTGTGGATCATATAGGAGTTTACAACATCCACGAGGCAAAGCGCAATGGAGGCACCGAACCGCACGTTTGGTATCCCTCAACTTATCCATCAGAACTTCAGAGGTCCTTCAGCCGGCTGTTCACGTTCACCTCCCAACACTCACTGAGATGTTTACACTGGAAACGAAGTCTCTTGATGTTCTCTTGAGACACCGAGAACAAAAGGCATGCGCAGCTTTTTTATTGCATAACTTCTACTGATTTCTGGCGGTCACTGATAAGCGTATGCTAGTTTCCATGGTGACATGCCGGTCATTCAATGTTTATAGATCCATCCCGCCATTCACCAGTCCATCTTCTACCTGCTCATGTCACCCACGGGGGGGGGGTGAGGGGCGTGCCTGTTGACCAAGGTGGCGCCATGGAATGTGTGTGTGAGACACACACACACACACACACACACACACAAGAAATGCTTGAAACTTATTCTGGTGACTTTCTTACTTTATTTGCAGCAATTAAATGTTTCACCGTCATATGACAAATGTACTCTTTGTAAGTCGCTTTGGATAAAAGCGTCTGCTTGCCCTAAACGTAAATGTAATGTAACACACACACACACACAACGCTGCAGGATATATTTTATGTTTATATTCTATGTTATGTTTAATTGGTGCAATGACGATTGTGCATTGCCATCACAGTGGTAATAGAAGCAGTTAAGTGACGTTGTTGGCAACCATTAAAATCAATCACAAAGAGCTGTTACTACTTCTCCCTAGTTCTCTATTCCACCCAGTCAGTCAATCTATGCTTAGAAGATCTCTCTGTGTCTCTCTGTCTCTCTCTCTCTCTCTCTCTCTCTCTCTCTCTCTCTCTCTCTCTCTCTGTAGTCAAAGCCATACTTCTATCTATCTGGCATTGGCCATCAGTCCATCTGTCTGTGTAGTCCTTCACCAGCATGTCAGCCTGTCACTTTGAGCCTGCTTGTGCTGAGCTCAGATCTTTTAAAAACTAGGCCATTCACTCAGCTCAGTCCAGACACCGCATAGACATAGTGTTGATATCAACAACATGGGGCTGAACGGCCTTCAAACATCCATTCATTCTTGCCAATGACATTAAGATTGATGACTTTATCCCCAAAGACATCGTTTTATCGTTTTATCGTTTTTTTTTTTAATGTAGCCATTTGTATTTTTATATTAAGGAGCGTTTCTTGGACGTCAGTAACTATTGGCTTTACAACGTGTTTTTCTAAATAGCGCACTAAACCAACCAAATAGAACATGTTCGGGAAATAAGGCACATTTCAACGTGGAAACAGCGAAAGTACCTTGACAGCATCACTGGTCGGGGCTGGCGGTGGAGGCGACCCTGGCTGGCGGAGCTCACTGCGGCTCACTGCGAGGGGGCTAAGTGGCCCTGGAGACAGCGTCCCTCTGCTGATCGTATCGGCAGTGGATCGACTGAACCGCGGCACGCATCGCGTCAAAACCATCAGCCGTTCACTGAGATTCTCCGCCGCATCCACGATACGCGTGACTGGATGACGGCAGGACCGCATTTGGTTGTTGTTTGAGTCTGCACAACGCTCACGCTCTGACCCGCCTGACCTCTGACCCGTGACGTGTCCCCGTCTCGTATTTTTGAGAAATTAAATTACAAAATAAAAGTCCGTCCGTCTTCATCCCATTTGAAGGAGACAGCCAGATGTGATGTGAAAACAGGGGGAGGGGGGGGGGGACTCCATTTAGAGGCCAATTTAAAACCGGTTATATTAAATATAGCATGTAGTGTATATAAAAGATGAAGGGAAGAAACAGAACAACAACTCAAAGACGTTTGTTAAGCAATCGTTTTTATTAAATAAATAAATACTGCACTTTGTACACAATAAGTTATGAACCACATTTTCTAGCAAGGCTAATGGCACTACAAGCCCCTGTAGGGGAGGGGCTGTAGTACTGCATTTTAAATCTCTCTCCCCTCTCACACTTCTCCACACCTTTCACAGTCCAGTGAACTGAGCTGCACTGAACATGAAGAGAATAAATCACAGTTTCAAAGTTGGAGTGATGTGATGACACACACACACACACACACACGCACACACGCACGCACACACACACACACACGTTCTGCATTGCAGAGATAGTGAGACACTGTACAGGATTAACATGGTCACTCTGATGTGGTGCTTCTGGGCATTTTTGAACCATGTAGGGGTTTTAAAACATAAAAGTTCCACGACATTATTAACAAGTCAGCTGGTACCGGCCCAGTCCATCTCCTTTTCATCACATGCGTCTTGCCTGTCTTTGCCCTGGCAAATAACAGGGTTCCCATTCGTACCTACATTCCTTATTCTGACACAAACAGTCCCAAACCTCCCTCTCTCATCATCCCCCCTGCAGTCAACATACAAAAATCAGCCCTTTCCTCAGTTGAAAAATCTCTTTGTGCAACACATCTCCCCGGATCTCTGTCCATCTTGGTTCCTGTCCAGCCATGCCGGGCTGCCCCCGGGCGTGGCAGCGCGGAGGCCATCCATTCATTCATTCATTCGCCGCACGCGTCTCCATCGCTCCAGACAACACGCCTTTCTCTACGCACAGTTCATTCACGAAGCTCGGCCCCGGCTCCCGCCGCGGCAGTGAGACGAACGCGTCTTTCTTCAGCCCATAGACCTTCTCCCTCCTCTTCCTCCTCCTCCTCCGCCTCCTCCTCCTCCTCTTTCTCTTCTTCTGGAAGCGCACCAAAGGGCGCTGCGCCGGCTCAGCTGCTCCGCTGCATCAGCATGCTGAGGGAATACTCCATGCGCTCGCGCAGGTCCTTGGGGCAGCCGCAGGTCAGCAGGGAGCTGAGCTTGAAGGTGGCGGACACCCGGTCCTCGTTGATGTAGGTCAGCAGGTACTCGTCCCTCTGGCAGCACAGGATGATCTTGGTGTGGTCGTGGTAGAAGTTCACCTGTGGAGCGATGGAGACGCCGTGTTATCATGTTGTTGTGACGGTGTCGTGTCGCCTTGTTATATCGTGAGTAGAACACGTGATTTCGGCTGCGCTGGATAGAGCTCTGGGATTACTCGACTGCGTACTGATGCGTCACGTTTTAGAAAATGGGTGCATCCCTTTGCCTTGGCCAAAGAAATGACTCACTTTCACTTACTCTTAATTTGCTGATCAACTTTAATTGACCGATGTCTGAGCACCAGCCAAGTGAAATGTGTGACGCAGTTAGCCTTCCCCCCCCCCCCCCCCCCCCCCCCCCACCGTTCTCGACACGCCTGGCCCGACGGCGGGGCTCCGAGTACTGAACGTACCTGGAAGGTGCCGTCGTTGAACAGCATCATCAGGGCGCGGTCGGACTTGAGCCACTGCAGCAGGTACAGTCTGGGCATGTGCGTGTCTGTCATGCTCACCAGATCCCCGCCCTGCGGAGACAAACAGAAACGCAACGGCGCCAGGCATCAGAACCACGCGGCCAAGCGTGCCCGGGGGCGGTCATCCGCGGGGAACAAAAGGCGCGGAAGAGAGGGCTGAAAGGAAAGGGGAGGCGGTGGAATGCGGCACGGTGGCAGGCGGAGGAGGGTGGGAACTCACGTCCATCAGGTTCTCCTCCATGTAGTGGGAGAAGTACTTCAGCACGGTCACCTGGCCCACAAAGTGCTCCGGGACCTCGCAGGTCGGGAAGACGGCGCGCTGGCCCAGCTCAGCGTAGTAGTGGATGGTTCTGGAGGAACGGCGCCGGTTAGTTTTACTATACATTACGGGTTTACTACTCGGATGTATGAGTTGAATAACCGAGTTAACAACCCAGTCAGCAATATCTGAGCCTAAAGGTACCATCGTGGGGTATGAGGATTGCTGTGGATCACATATAGGTCTAGATTATTAGATTAATTAAGATTAGCGTAGTAACTGTGGTAATCGGCTGGCTCTAGAAGAAAAAACCTCAAAAGTGGTTGAGAGAGTTTTTACAATAGGTGAGAACAAGAGAGAGGTTTTCTAGTAACCACTCGCCTCTTTGAGTGCAGTGAAAGAACAAAATGGTACCTACTTCCTGTCTGGCAGCAGGCTCATGTGTGTGCCATTGTTGAACAGAACTCCCACTGTGTTGTCAGACAGCTGGTAGCCGAAGCCGTACTTGTTGGAGTAGTCCACCCACTTAGTCACCCACTGCAGGTTACTGCTCCCCGAGCCCTTGGGAATGTCTCCGGCTGCAGGAGGACCACAGAGGACATCGGCGTTAACGTAGGCCTCAACCATCAGGGAGAACACACAGGCCTCCCCCGTCCCCCACCCCCTAAGGCCTTTTCATGCACCACAGACGATCGTTAGATCAATGAGCTCAACTAAGGATTTGCCAAACAATTAGAACGCAGACTGTGGTTTGTGGATTCACACGAGTGGTGGAGGTGGTTATCCCACAAGAGACCTCTCCATCATATCACCCATATGACTGTCGACAGCCCGACTCCAGGCACAGTGGGCTCACCTTTGGGCATGTTCTCGATGCATCCTCTGAAGACCCCGGCCACAGTGTCAGCCACGCTCCCCGTCGTGTTGTCTTCCAGGCCTGAGGAACCGCAGCCACAAGAACAAAACCTGCTCGTCACATCCTCCGCTACTTCAACACCACGGAACGATGTCCCTCACAGTGACAGCATTCTTCACATCGACACCATGTCCTCGACCCTGCTCCGGGTTTCCCAGGAACAGGGACCGTGAATATGTCGACGGTGGAGAAGCCACAGAAGCAGCTGTGTGTACAGTGAGCGTGAGGACGGGCGGGACAGACGGACGGACGTACATTCACTGCTGCTGCTGCAGCTCCCCAGGCTGCCCCTGACGATGAGTCGGATGGTGTCTTGCGTCGTCGGGGACTGGGTCTCCGTTACCGCGGCAACAGGCCGATCGGCAGATGGCGGAAGCGGCCTTCCATCCTGAGGTGGGAAGAGGGAGCAGGACGTGTTCAGAAAAGCGTCGACGTGGAAGCGGGAGAGCATCCGGCAGTGAGTCAGCCGTTACTCACATGTACACAGTGGTGGGCTCAGGGGTTGAGAATTATAACTTTGTGTGATGTCTATTTTTACGATTCTGCCCTGCAATAATATGCAGTCGGCTCCTTTGTGCGTCATGATGACTGCCTCTCGTATCCACCTGCAGTCTACTTTGCCTCTTTCAGACCACTCACAGGGGCGAGAGAGAGGGGGGGGGGAACTCTTACCTCTGGCAGCTGAGTGCTCTGCTGGCTGATGGCTGTTCTCTTGAGGTCGTGCTGGAGTTTGTAGATCTCCTCTTCGTCTTTTGTTTGCTTGTCTGTCAGGGACAACAGGAGGTCAGTGTGCACGGTTATTTCAATGTTGAAACCTTGTGACTGAACACTACGCAGCGACGTGCGCGACCACAGAGCAGACGGCAGATGAATAAGCAGGCCCTGGTAATGATGTTATGTTCATGCCCCCCGGATCAAAAAAAATTTTTTTTTTTATTCTGACCGGCCGTTAATATGAGAGTGTGGCCCATTTTGTGATGGCGGTTCTTTGGCTTGGGCGAGGTGCTCAGGGGTGTTCTGGCTGGCGGCGGAGTCACACTCACTCAGAGTCTCGTAGTATTTGACCTTGTCCCTCTTGCCCCCGAACAGCGCGGCGGCAGCCTTCTTGAAGAAGCTCTTGGCAGGGCTTGAGACGTGGAAATCTGGTGCGGAGTGGCAGCAGCTCGGAGGCAGGCGCTCTGGACTGAAGCCCTGCAGAGGGAGAGAAAAGTGGGTTAGTGTGTTAACAGCGTGTGTCGCTGACCAGGTGGGGGAGGGGGCGTGGTGATGGTGGGGGTGGCGGGGGTCGGGTGGCGGGTGACTTGCCGCGGGGTCGAGGGGGGGAGGTCACGGTCTCGGTCTCACCTGGATGAAGAAGTCGTGCCTCAGGATGTGGTCCAGGTGTGGCCGGTCCCCGGGGGACTTGGTCAGCAGGCTGGAGATGAGCAGCTTGGCCTGGGCGGAGAGCGAGGAGGGCAGCGAGTAGCGGGCCTCCCTGATGCACCTGTACGTCTCCTTCAGGTTGGTGGTCTCGAAGGGGGGCCTGCCCAGCAGCATGGTGTACCTGGGGGGAGAGAGTGGGGGAGAGTGGGGGAGAGCGGGTTCCATGAGGGGGTGAGGACAAACACAGGCTCCCCAATGACATCAAGCCAATTGGATATCTGTTTCCACTACTGCAACCTTATGAAACCTCATCATCCATTCCCACTAATATAATGTGGATAATACGGGTAGAACACAACACAAATTCCATTTTAAATGGATTGTACAAATCCCTGTGTGGGTTGGTGCAATCATCCTAATTAACGTTAGGCCGGGCATGTTACATCATGTTCGCTACATCGTTGATGTCATTTGGTGGTTTTGAGTGAGCGGTACTCACATCACACAGCCCAGCGCCCAGATGTCCGACTCACAGCCATGGCCCTGCTTGTTCAGCACCTCTGGGGACAGGTAGTTGGGGGTTCCACAAATGGTCTTCCTCCGGTTCCCCGCCGGCTCCAGCTTGGCAGCCAGGCCAAAGTCTCCCACCTTCAGCTCCATGGACTCGCTCACAAAGAAGTTCCCTGGGGAGACGAGGAGGGGGGAAGGTTAGGGAGGCGGCTGTTGGAGGAGTTAGGAGTTTGATTTGTCGACCTGGAAAACGTTGTCGCTCTGACGTGAGCTGAACGTTGGCCCAGTGTTATGGAGGAGGTGCACTTGGACTCTGAAAGGTCTTTGTGCACCAAATGATAATGAAGTAAAAGTGGTGGGGAACATTGCAGTCAGTAACCGCTGACACATGAGAGCGTCTCGCCCAGGAGGCGACACGGTTGCATGTTACACAGCTCACCTAGTTTGAGATCTCTGTGGAGGATCTCCTGTTCATGCAGATACTTCAGACCAGAGACGATTTGTCTCAAGTAGTAACGGACCTCTGGTTCTGTCAGAACCTTACGTGCCTTCAGGATGTGGGCGAGTGACTGAGAAGGACAACAAATCACAGCAAAATATGATTAGAGATAATGAATATGCCACATTTTGATCTATTATGGTGTTTGGGGTAAATCAATTTCACAGCAATGCAGGTGTTTAATACATCAGTTGAACATAGAAGGGTAAAAGCCTACAGACTACAGTTTTAAACAGAACTCACCTTTCTACTGCAGTATTCCAACAGAATGTAGATGTTTTCCTTGTCTTCGAAATGGTGATAAAAGTGCACTATGTGTTTATGATGGAGCACCTTGTGCAACTCGATCTCCCTGTCGATCTGGTAAAAAAATAAAAACCATAGTAATAATCAGTTATCACTAATACTGTAAGGGCTGATTGATCAACAGTCTGAAGGCTCCCAGCGCTTACCTTTTCCCGTTGGTGCGGTTTGGAGACGCGCGTGTGAGGAATGATTTTGGCTGCGTAAACTTTGCTTGTGGAGAGGTCCGTCATCTCGTAACATTTAGCAAAACCTCCCTAGAAAAAAAGAACAACAACAATAGTACATGTTAGATCTTTATAACACGACGCTTATAGTGTGACTCATACAAATAAACAAACGTGTCAACTGCCGTGTCAAAAACTACCTTTCCCAAAACTTTCCCACGGCAGTAACATTTCCCGGTGGCCGGGTCGGTGATTATTCTGGCCATCTCAGAGGGCGCAGTGCGCTCATCTGATCTCTTCCTGCGAGGTTCTCCAGACCTCTGCGTGGATTCGCACATATTGTTAGTGGCTGGAGTCCCAATATTCCTCAGTATTTCCATGGAGGGGTAACTCAGCTCGAGTGGATTCCCACAGAATGTTTTCTGAGGACGCCGTCTGCCGCTTTATACTCGACAGCCCGCATTGGCCCGCCCTCTTCGTGACGTCACCGTGTGGCCAGGAGCCGCTTGACGGTCATGGATTCGCATGATTGCCACATGCTCAAAGATGCGGTCCGCTCGATGCGATTGTGTTGACGGATATTAAAATGTCACACATTGGGCCCATGTAATGTAGGTTTCATTTCGTTTCTGTGTAACACGACAATGCATTTTATTCATTTGTTTTCTTTTTAGTAAGCACTACTGGCATACTGCCTTATAAAATCAAACATTGTAGCCATCATCACTATGAGAAAAACAAATATGGGTAGGTGGTGATACATTTAAAGAGATTTGTGCGATTGTATGCATCCATCTCGTGATTTCATTGCACATAACCTGAGGTCGAAAAAATGCAGAGGCTTAGAGAATAACGTTGAGCTGAGACTCTCGCTATTGATCATTTTCGAACACCAGCGCCATCATGTGGAACGACAAGGCGATGCACCACACCAAGTTGATGTCACACTTCGTGTTTAAGGCTAAATGGTGTCCCTAGTATCACTGTGTAGTAACGTAACTGTACTGGGTTCTGGTTGACAGGTTTACAGAGCGTCATTATTGCATTTCACATTTGCAATAACAGATAAAACATAATGGAGATATATCACAACACAAGCAGTACTGTTTTTTTGTGACTTTGTTGTCCTATTGCATGCATCCATTATGCAAAAACATGAACACAGAAGGTAACTACGTTATAAACACATTTAATTCAACATTGGAGGTTGCACAAAGATAATGGGAAACAGCATTACATCCTCAAACTCAATTGCGCCTCGCAAATACAACATACATCACAAGAAGGTCAACAGGACAGAGGACTGGGCTGGACAGGATCCAGCACAGCACATGTCTGCTGGTCCTCAATACAAGACCCTGCACAATACAGGCCCTTTGATTTGACCTTATCATGGTTTCCACTCCCCTCACATCACCATTAGTAAACACTGTACAATGACGGCTAACATACAGAATAGTAACAGTGTGGATGTTGTCACTGGGGGAGTGGTCGGCAGGAGAGCCATAGAGTTGCTCGTTAGCTTGTTAGGCGACAGCCACCAGGTGATATTCAGACTCACGCGAGCTCAATCTGGGACACAATGAGAATCCACTAAATACAACAAAGAGCTCAGTAAATTCTCAAACGCTGAGACATTATAACCTAACCACTCTAAAGCATTATGACCAATATATTTTGGAAACAAGGCTCTCTAAAATAACACATTGAGCTGAATGTTGTTATTTTTCTATTATATACATCAATTATATATTATACAAATATATTTTGTATATGTTCTTCTTCAGGACAGTTTTATGAGTCTGACCTCTAAGAGCAATATGAGCACAGGGATATTAAACATTTTAAAGAACATCATTATATTGATATGGCCATTACTTCTAGAAGGTATTGCTGAAACAGGGGGTCTGGCAGGGGTGTGCACACCTCTGCAAAGGGTAGTCCAAAATACACACTTTTAATGGGCCACTTAAAGCTTTATAATTGCCCAATTTCTGCTCATCTGCTCTTGATAACGATGCAGGTGACAGCCAGCCCTTGTCCAGTCCATCTCTGACAGCGTGATGACTGTACAGTACAGAAGAGGAATGCCCCACTACCATTGATAAAGATGTCCCCCTGGAAGGCACTGCCATACCAAACACTTCTGTTGGTTTATGAAGATGGATCATTCCACCACATTGTCCCTAGAACTGTGCGCTCGAACCAACAGCACATGGCATCAGCTCTGTGACGACTGCACACAAGGTGGTTCAAATTCGTTATGCAAAATGGTGGTAACTGCGACAACACGCGCTCAGCAGGATGAAACGAACCTGGTCTCAGGACAGCTGCACCTCTCCAGCTGCAGGTGAGAGGGGAAGTAATAAAGAACACATTAGAAATATACCTCGGAGGGAGCGGTGCAGGGGGACGTTTGGCACGGCGACGAGACGGCCACTACATTGAAGGCAGAGCAGCGACCTGAATGAGGAGCTCTCTGCTGTGCTGAATCGGCCCACGGGCCCTTCTCCTGGAGAACAGGCTGAAGGTCATGGTGACTGTGAGGTACCTGGACAGTGCAGAGCAGCAGCCTCTCAGCGTCCAATTAAAATGAAGTCAAAGGTCACAAAGTAGCCTCTTACCCTTCTGATGTCGGCCTGCAAGAGTTACCATATCATGCAGGAGCCCATAATTAAGGACACAGATTCCCTCATGGGATGATGATGTCTTTTTTTTAGTTTGTTCATATCGCTCTGTATTTCGTTATATCTTGATCGAGAAAACCATTTTCACTAACAAAAATAAGCAAAATAATTTCATAAGAATCAACCAGTATGATCATGAACCAGTGTGTTCATACTGGTTAATAAACAATAGCATTGTTCCTTAATAAGCAATGATGATCAATATCAAACCCATAATGTGTTTCATGTTTGTACATGCCAGGCACATCTAGTCCTGAGCGGCCCACCTCATGTGTGCGTGCAGATGCCCCCTGTTATACCCGAACCGAGCCCGAGTGGACCTCTCACTGTCGCTGAAGTTGTTGTCTCCTCCAACGCTCCCGTGTTGCGGGCAACCAGGGCCATTACGCAACGGCGTCGGGCTCCTAAGTGCAGGATACGAGTCGTAGAGGCAATGCGGTTGAAATCCCAACAGAAATCAAACACACACACACACACACACACACACACACACACACACACACACACACACACACACACACACACACACACACACACACACACACACTATTTGCTCAGCCGCTCGCATGGGGGTGGGGGGCGAGGCAGCGTCGCGCGTGACGCAAAAGGAAACCAGGCCGTCACTGTTTTCACCAATGAGTTCTCTTCCATGGTCGTACCGGGAAGGCGAATGTTATTTATAGAGAGTTTACGTCCACCACTTGGTACCATTTCAACCAGCCACACTTGGACACACAGCCTGTACAGTCGGACTGGTGTATAGATGGACTTGTATGGGAAGGTAAGAGGCTCTAGACGAGTGTGTGTTCTCCCGAGGTTGTTACACACCAAACAAGGATGCGCATCATCAAAAACGTTATTTATTCCAAACAGGCCTTATGAATATATAGTATGTATATAGGCCTACGTTATATATTTCTATACATTATGGACAAACTAGCCAATGTCATAGAGGCCTAGATTTAACAAAAAAAAATGTAATTACTCTTAGAGTAAAACTGACAAGCAGAAAATCAAAGATGCACTATAAGAAACGATTCGATGATTTTGTGACGCTCTAAAAATACATTATACAGCTGTTGATAGAGCAATGCATGCTGGTTCCTGTAGTCATACTCGTACTTTGGTGCAGTTTTTGTTTTTATCCCCCAATCTTTAAAAACTACATCCCCCATCTTGTTTTCAACGATGTTTGCACGAAGCTTGCGACGCTTTCCTTGCAAGGCGGTAGCCAGATCCAAGGGTCCGAAAGTACAGTAGGCGGTACCTCTCGAGATCGCTAACCAATCACCGATCGGCATGTCACGGCACGAAGTACCGCTCACCGCACGTTGGAACCGGTGATTGCCCGTTAACGTAGCGGAGACCCCGCCCTCTGTACGTCCGGACCCTTCGATCAATCGAGCAACCACATCCGCGGTCGCGCGTATCCTCGTCAGCGGCGCGTGCCCGAGCCGAACCAGAGGGGACAGCTCCCAGGTGCTGAAACGCTCGGTGCCCAAACCAACGCCTGCATCACGTATAAACATAGTCGGGGTTCTGCACACAAAAAAGAACGCCTTCAGACAGATCGCGCCGAGGCCTTCGAAGCAGGTTAGTTGACAAATGCTATCGCGATCACTCATGCGAAATCGTTGTTGTCCATTGCAATAATGACCTTACGTCCGAGATGCATTCGCTCGTCTCGACCGCTTGCCCGCTGTTCCCC
Source organism: Urophycis tenuis (assembly GCA_036785325.1). Lineage (NCBI taxonomy): Eukaryota > Metazoa > Chordata > Actinopteri > Gadiformes > Phycidae > Urophycis > Urophycis tenuis. Next base: position 298,895 of record JAXIVH010000026.1, on the reverse strand, counting down.
TCAGCCGAACAGGCCGCTTCCCTCCTCCTGATGGTTTTTCTAAGCCGCGGAGAAACGAGCGCTGTAGACATGTGTTAGACATCGGCGCTCCGTCTCGTTTCCAGGGCACGTTTAACACACGGATGCACCACCGTTGGATAATGCAGGATGTACAGTACGGGGGGCTCTGATGCAGGCTGTGGGCTGAGCCTGTTTCATGTATCATGCTCCAGCGCTGACTGAGGCTCTGTAGCCCACTGACGCTTTGTGTAAACATTCTCCTCCAGGCAAGTAGGACGGACATATTCACGCTGTCACAAACCACTCACAACGTGGTGAAGAGCTCGCCGTTTTATGAAATGACCTGATCAATATACGTTTAATCTTGTATGGAAATAATATAACACTAAAAGCATTGCAGAACACCCGCCAGGCACAAAGTAACCATAAGAAGTACACAAATAATAATAATGAGGAACCGCCAAACGCTCGGGCCGCCAAGCCAGACGGGTCCTCCCCCCACCTGCCCGCGTCCGTCCGCACGCCAAACCCGCGGCTAACTCATTGGCCCCGCTGTGTGTCCACCGAGCGTGACCCGGGTCCTCGTTGTGTTTGCAGATGGCTGCCACCCAGGACGCGAAGGGGAAGGGGGAGGGAGGAGACCAGAACTTCGACTACATGTTCAAGCTGCTGATCATCGGCAACAGCAGCGTGGGGAAGACCTCCTTCCTGTTCCGCTACGCCGACGACGCCTTCACGTCGGCCTTCGTCAGCACGGTGGGCATCGACTTCAAGGTGAAGACCGTCTACAAGAACGAGAAGCGGATCAAGCTGCAGATCTGGGTACGTGCTCGCCGCCGCGGTGCCTCTCTGTGTGGGGGGCGGGACGGTGGGCTCCCCCGGCTGCGCCCCGGTTTAAGATGGTCGCTGCCATTAGGGGGGTAACGGTGGCGTCACACGCTCCCTCTGACTGCGCCTCCACTTCAAGGTACAGTCATTTAAGGGGCGGCAGTGGCTCAGTGGGTAGAGCAGGGTGGGACAAGGGGCGGGTCGTCCGCGAACCGTAGGGACTGGCGGTTCGATCCCCTCGATTCCCCCATCCTCCTCTGACTGTCCGCATGTCGAAGTGTCCTTGAGCAAGACACTGAACCCCCAACTTGCTCCCCGGGGTGCTGAACATAGCAGCCCCACTGCTCCTGTGTACCATAGGAAGGGTCAAATGCAGAGAACAAATTTCGTTTTCCTCTCTTCTATTTACCAAGCAGTCGGTCGGGTGGAAACCAAACCAAAGGGTTTGAAAACAGATCTGTACAAACACAGCATCAGAGGACTGTACGTCATTCTGTGTGCACTCCCCATGCTTTCACCATGACCACAATTTGGACTAATTCAGACCCAAAAGAGAACCATAATAGAATAGAAGGATAAGAGAATCAAAGCGATCCAGAAAGCCATTCAAGGGAACCCTTTTTCCTCTCAAAAGAGCACAGTGCACTGGTTACTACATAAATATACCGCATGACAAGTATTCCTCATGGCAATACGTCAGGGACATCTTAAACAGCCAAATGCTACAGCATTTCCCTTGGATCTGGTACTAATTTAATTTTGTTTGTTTATCCTGAGGACACTGATGTAATCACAAGAGAGAGGGCAAGTCTCCAGAACGTATTTTCTACGTTAAACTCCACACTGAAAAGCAGCGCTGTTACGTACATGCCCAGATTGCACCAGTGTCCTACCTTAACACCACCAGTCTGTAAGAGAGAGATCAGACCCTAGAACCAGATGGAACGTTCCCCCCTGCTGCCGGGAGGCGCGGAGGTGTTACCTCGCCTCGCGGCGCAGAAGAAGGCAGGCGCAACACATCCCCCCCCCCTCCTCCCCCCCCCACCAACGTGGAAAGTGGAAACTGAAAAAAAAATGGAAAAAAAAAAAAAAAACCTGGAAACCGAGAGAACGTGTTTTTAATTAGTGACTCGTGGAATGAAACGTCTCCCGACACCTCCATGGGCGCGTGGGCGTGGTTGTTTAACTGTAGCCGTGTTGATTCTGCGTGCGCAGCCACCCTATCGCCTCCCCTTCCATCTGCTGCTCTACCTCCCCCAGGGGGGGCCGGCCAGGGTCCTTACGCCTGGCTGGAGGTCTGCTCCTCTATGGCTGCTCTGGGTCACTCTCACCATCCACCCTGTGAGGTCCACTCAAACAGAACCAGAGGGGGAGAGGGGGGGAGGGGGGGAGAGGGAGAGAGGAGGAGAGGGGGGGAGGGGGGAGAGGGAGGGGAGAGAGGGAGGGAGAGAGGGAGGGAGAGAGAGGGAGAGAGAGAGAGGGAGGGAGAGAGGGGGGAGAGAGGGGGGAGGGAGGGAGAGAGGGGGGAGGGAGGGAGGGGGGAGAGGGAGAGAGAGGGAGAAAAGGGGGAGGGAGAGAGCGAGAGGGAGAAACTGAGAGCGGGGAGAGAGAGAGGGAGAGAGGAGAGAGAGAGGGGGAAGAGGGAGAGAGAGAGCAAAAGAGCATGAGGGAGAGAAAGAAAGAGAGAGGAAGAGAGAGTGAGGGAGAGAGACCTAAATGGCCACTTAAGGCGATGGGTATTGGCTAATTTCATTGTAAGTGTCACAGCGATAAATCATATAGAAGTTTGTGCTATGTCAACCATCAGCCTCGACTCATTAGATTTAAAGGCAGTCAGCCTCTTGGAATGACTTCTGGCTGAAGACGACATGCAAGGCTTTAAACATGGATTCTGTTCCCTGGAATCAGCTGTTTTTTTGTGTCTTGCTCAGTCTTTTTAACTAAGAGCAAGCCAATCTGCTCACAGAGTCCGGAAATGAAAAGGTCATTGTCAAGACCTTTGGCCTGAATCGATAGGCTAATGAAATATATGGAATTGTTTAAAATTCAGACAAGAAGGAAAGGCCAAGGTGACTTGTACGTTGTTTTATTATGGAAAACAACACAGTATGGCAAATAATCCAGAGCAGGATTAGTACTCGTGATAAGTGAAGGAAGGCCTTAATCTGACATATCCCTAACTCTGGCTTTTATCACACAGGATAAATACCCCCACGTAGGATTGTTATTTAATGCCTATTTGACGGGCACACACACACACACACACACACACACACTCACACACACATGCGCACACACACATACACACACATGCACACACACACACACACACACACACATATACACACACAAATGGAAGACACCTATCCTGTTAACATCAACCCTTACATGCGTTTGGCTTTCCTCTCCATGTTGTGAAGGTCAGAAGTGTCCTGAGGCTAAAGCAGGCTCCATGTTGCAGCCATGTTCAGACCACAGTCAGCAAACACAGCATATTGTGTGCAGTAGAGATTCTTTTCAACAACAGCCATGGACAGCTGTCGTCAATTGTTTTGCATTCTGCCTCTTCCATTCAGTAAAATGTTCCAGTCTTCACCCATAACACAACCCGTCCACTAATATACTATCAATATTAACACTCACATTGTAAATACATAGTCATTGTCATTTTACCGCTGTGACTGCAGTTCTTTATGAAAGGTTAGCCCAACACGCTTTAACAAACAGACAAGATTAAAGGAAAACACCATAATGTGATCGTCTCCCACCGACAAGTGACACTCATATGCATATTGTTGTCGTTTGATTGCCGTTCACCAGACTCGAAAATGCTAATTTGGGAACGTCTCCGGGAACACAGAAGGCCTGGGGTGACGTCATACTGAGACAGGACACACGTGAACAAAAGGGTTGGACGGCATTGAACATGGAACTCTATGCCCAGTTATGGCGATACAACTATTAGTCAGAATAGAACTAATGCATTATTATGAACCTCTCCAGTGACCTCATAGACATGCATGAGATCAAGCTTAGCGAAGGTCACAGATGTTCGATCTGTTTCTTTTGGTTCGTTCATTTGAAAATTCACAAATGAGTTAAAATGAGTAACAGATGGTGGTTGTATGGCATTAATTAATGATATCATTGCTAATATATTCAGACGTGTTCAGTACTGTAAGGAAGTTAAACATGCTTTCCTCAGCTGACCGATGAAGCACCGGGTCTACAAAGAGTTATGAGTCGTGTTGATAGAAAGCACCGCCCGTGTCAGCAGCCGGCCCTGTGACATGCAGCAGTCAGGGTGACGTGCACTGGGACCCTCTCTCGGCCTGACGAGGGCTCCTATCGGGACACGTTGCTCCACTTCTCCGTGATCGGGGGGAATCAATGGAATGTCTCTGCGAGGGTGCATCGATACAGTGATGTTGAGTCCCATCTCAGCCACGCGGGCCCCCGTTTGAGGGGGGATTGATCTCCTTTCATGATGTCAATGTATTATGTGTTTTGTTCACATGCAACACGTGGCGTGGCCATTTAGACAAAGGGCTTTTTTTTCCTTTCAATCCATTCATTGTCTGCTGCAGGCCGGTAACGTCCCAATCCTCTGTGACGTACACCGTCTGCCCTGACATCACTGCCATGAGACTGTACAGTAATAATCTGTGACATCACAACATGCCATGAGACTGTACAGTAATAATCTGTGACATCACAACCTGCCATGAGACTGTACAGTAATAATCTGTGACATCACAACCTGCCATGAGACTGTACAGTAATAATCTGTGACATCACAAAATGCCATGAGACTGTACAGCAATAATCTGTGACATCACAACCTGCCATGAGACTATACAGTAATATCATGTGACATCACAACATGTCATGAGACTATACAGTAATATTCTGTGACATCACAACATACCATGAGACTGTACAGTAATAATCTGTGACATAACAACATGCCATGAGACTGTACAGTAATATGCTGTGACATCACAACCCGCCATGAGACTATACAGTAATATGCTGTGACATCACAACCTGCCATGAGACTGTACAGTAATATTCTGTGACATCACAACCTGCCATGAGACTATACAGTAATATGCTCTGACATCACAACCTGCCATGAGATTGTACAGTAATATTCTGTGACATCACAACCTGCCATGAGACTATACAGTAATATTCTGTGACATCACAACATACCATGAGACTGTACAGTAATATTCTGTGACATCACAACCTGCCATGAGACTATACAGTAATATTCTGTGACATCACAACCTGCCATGAGACTATACAGCAATATGCTGTGACATCACAACATGCCGTGAAATCACAGCCTGCCGTGACATCCCGTGCCGTGACATTCGAGCATTCGGGGACATCCCAGCATACCGCTGCGTAAGATACATTACATCATGCGGTAACATCATAACATACAGTGAAATCATAACATGCTGTAACATCATAACACACTGTGACATCACAGCATGCTGTAACTCATCATCACATGCTGTAACATCACAGTGCACTGTGACATCACAACACGCTGTGACATCATAACATGCTGTGAAATCATAACATGCTGTAACATCATCACATGCTGTAACATCACGGCGTGCTGTGAGACCCCTCTGTCTGTCCTCTGCTCTGATTCTCCCCTCACTAGACTGACCACTCGGCCTCACAGTGGATGACATGCAGTGCAGTGTTTGTTCAGCGCGTGGTTCAACCCCCTGCTGTGTGCTGTGCAATGCTCTGTTTGCAGGACACGGCCGGCCAGGAGCGATACCGGACCATCACCACCGCGTACTACCGGGGCGCCATGGGCTTCATCCTGATGTACGACATCACCAACGAGGAGTCCTTCGGCGCCGTGCAGGACTGGTGAGGCGTTTACCTGAGCCGGGCGTCAGCGCGCGCGCGCGGGGGGGGGGGGGGGGGGGGGGGGGGGTGGTAACTCAGTTAAGAGGGAAGGGCAGACGGCGGAGGTGGGGAGCACGCTCTCTGTCTGTACTGCGCAGTATGTTTGTGCTGAGTGACTGCCAGTGGTATTTAATCTTTATGGGCCTGTCCATTAAATCATCCTATGAGGAGAGGCGGGGGTTCCTCCTGCTAATGTAATGAAGCGGCGTCCCGCGTGCTAAGTACCGCGCGGGACGCCTCCTCGGAAGCACGCCGGCCCACCTTCCTCGCTCGCCGTCCGTCTCGTGAGTCGGTATTGATTTCACCGTGTCGTGGGTCAGCCGCATCATCTTCCTCCTCCTCCTCCTCCTCCTCTCCCTCTTGTGCTCGTCATCTTCTGCCCGCTGTCTCTCAGCTTCATCTCTCTCTCTCTCTCTCTCTCTCTCTCTCTCTCTCTCTCTCTCTCTCTCTCTCTGCCTGTTCCTCCCTCTGTCTTCAGCTTCCCTCTCCCCTCCCTCCTCCCTCTCCCCTCCTCTCTTCCCTCTCTCCCTCTCTTACCGCTCTCTCTGCTCTCCGTTCTGCCGGGTCTGCTCCGGGACATGAAAGAACGACGGTTAATCCATGCATCTGCTGCGGTCCACGGGGACGTTCACCCACCCAAGGTCACCAGGGCGCAGTGTGTGTGTGTGTGAGTCACAGGCTGCAGCCAGCCAGGCTGAGCACAGGAACTCTGGGCCAAGCCCCAGTGTTGCTGACATAGGATGATGCATTCATGGATGAAATATTGATGTATTCATAGATTAGGAGTCTAAATTCAGCCAGACTCGGGAAGCGTCTGTCGGCTGAGTAGGCCGATTCAGAAATAGAGATCTTGTGAGATTTTTTTTTTTTGTTATAAGTTGGATAAGTCATCTGGAATCTATTGTGTTTCTTTCATGTTAATATGTAAAATCAATGCAGACAATAGCATACATGTTCCACCTCTATCTATGAGCTCTCATAGGATTATTCGGATAAAATGAACATGTCCAGTAGATAGATTTGAGAAGTATGCACGTGGCCAGGTGATGACATATGCCGGGAACAAAGAGAAGTTAACAGTTACTGTATGTGAATGTGTATCCTGTTAGCATCGGGTATGGGGCTAGCATGTCTTTAGTGTTTAGCATTGTCAATCCACAAACCTTCCCCTGCGTGCTGACATGCACCACAATGCGGACGTCCACCAGCATTAGATATGGCGGCTAAGTGGACCGCCCCCATCCCCCCCCCCCCTTTCTCTCGCTAAAGTTGGGTCCTGCCTTCTCTTTTTTTCGCGCATTTGCCAAAGGCTTTTATTCCACTTTTTGCTTTGCCTTGTTCGGTGTGACAAGGTTGCAGAAAAAAAAAGGGTTTCCATGGCAACAGCTCCTTCCCCCGACGGAGCCTGAATAGGCGTGTGTCACACTCTGCACTCCCGGCCGCCACAAAGGCATGAAAATAGCGAGCCGTCTGCATCAATCTCCCGTGGCAAAGTTGGGTCACGGAAAAAGAGACAAAATGCCAGTAGAACGGAACGTCTCTGTCGCCGGCCCGGAAGGGGAGGCGGCGTGCGGTGTGAAGCCAGCCGCCGTACTGGTGGTGTACGTATTCAGATTCCTGGGGGCTCGTCTCGATCCCTGATGGAGCCGCCACCGAGCCGGAGGGCTTTACCCTGGGGCCGGGTCACGGTGGGCCCGATCTGGGGTGGCTTGTGAATCGACCCACTTCTGAAACACTATCAGAGAGGTCTGCCAACTACCCCCCCCCCTCCACACAGACTCTCCCTCTCTTCTCTCTGTCTGCGTGTCTCTCCCTCCCTCCCTCCCTCCGCCAGGTCTGTACATACAGTGAGCCGCATATCTCTCTCTCACTCCTCTGTCTCCCTCTGTCTCCTCTTTGACTGTCATGCTCACTCCTCCCTCTCTCACGCCTCCCTCTCTCACTCCTCTGCTTCCCTCTCGGTGTCCTCATTGCCTCTCGTGCTCACTCCTCCTCCCTCTTTCTCTCCCCCTCTGTGTTTCCGTTTCGTTCTTTCTCTCCTGTTCCTCTCCCTGTGTTTCACCCTCTCACCCTGTGTTCAGCCAGCAGTTTGCGGCATGAGAGAATTATGGTGATGTCCTGTTTTCATCACAATGGTTCAAAGGGTTTGTATGCTCTGTGAATAGCAGGCATAACAAAATAAGGCATGCTCATTGACTCACAGAAAAGCAGTGGGTACTAGATTTAATTCATAGGATGCAACGACCTACACATGCCCTCTGCGAAGTCTGGACTGAGAGACAAAAAAAAACAAGAAATGTCACACAGCCCGTGCTGGAAGGGATTTGATCCCATGGGATTTACTTTGGTCATTTGATGTGTGTGTGTGTGTGTGTTTGTGTGTGTGTGTGTGTGTGTGTGTGTGTGTGTGTGTGTGTATGCGCGCGCGTGTGTGTGTGTGCTTCCAGGTCCACCCAGATAAAGACCTACTCCTGGGACAATGCACAGGTGGTGTTGGCAGGGAATAAGTGTGACATGGAGGAGGAGCGGGTGGTCTCCGTGGACAGCGGCCGGCTGCTAGCAGAACAGCTGGGTAGGAGCACTCACTCCTTCATCCATTCATGTGTTCATTCATTTGTTCAGGGTGTGGTGAGTACTCCCTGAGCTGTCTCCTAGCCAAAACGGTTTCTGCTGTGAACCTGTAGGCATACTAACCCCTACCCCTACCTGTAGGCTACTAACCCCTACCTGTAGGCTTACTAACCCCTACCTGTAGGCTTACTAACTCCTCTCTGTAGGCTACTAACCGATACTTGTAGGTATACTAACCCCTACCTGTAGGCTTACTAACTCCTCCATGTAGGCTACTAACCCCTACCTGTAGGCATACTAACCCCTACCTGTAGGCTTACTAACTCCTCCATGTAGGCTACTAACCCCTACCTGTAGGCATACTAACCCCTACCTGTAGGCATACTAACCCCTACCTGTAGGCTTACTAACTCCTCCATGTAGGCTACTAACCCCTACCTGTAGGCTTACTAACCGATACTTGTAGGTATACTAAACCCACCCTGTCAGCATGCTAACCCCTCCCTGTAGGCATACTAACCCCTACCTGACATCTAACCTCTACCTGTAGGCATGCAAACCTCTACCTGTAGGCTACTAATCCCTACCTGTAGGTATACTAACCCCTACCTGTAGGCAGGCTTACTCCTACCTGTAGGCATATTAACCCCTCCATGTAGGCTACTAACCCATACTTGTAGGTATACTAAACCCACCCTGTCAGCATGCTAACCCCTACCTGACATCTACTAACCTCTACCTGTAGGCATGCCAACTTCTACCTGCAGGCTACTAATCCCTACCTGTAGGTATACTAACCCCTACCTGTAGGCATATTAACCCCTCCATGTAGGCTACTAACCCATACTTGTAGGTATACTAAACCCATTCTGTAGGCATGCTAACCCCTACCTGTAATCTACTAACTCCTACCTGTAGGCTACTAACCCCTACCTGTAGGCTACTAACCCTGACTGAAGGGCATGCTGTTCAGTATAGGGCTTTTGTGGCATTTGTTATTATATCTTTCCCTGCCACGACCCAGTTAAAGGTGCTGTAGGTAAGAGTCCAGAGACAAAAGAGTGGAAGAGAGTAACATTTTGAAACGTTTGGCCCCTCCCTCCCAACGCTTCCCTGCCATTGAGAAGTGTACGCACCCATGATTGACAGGCCGGATGGCCAAGACGGATACCCCAAACCAATCATACCAATCAAAAGAGCCCCTGATTGGTCTGAAATGAGTCGGGGGCGGTCTAACATGGAAGCCGGCTCATACACAGGCTGGCTGTCACCTCAGAGCAGACATTCTCCCACAGCATGCACTAATGACCCCCGCGTAAACGCTCTCCGGTCGTACCTGCAGCGCCGCCATCAGGGGCATGGTCACTCAGTCCGGTCCGGTCCCTGTTTCGCTCCTCCAGGTTTTGAGTTCTTCGAGACGAGCGCCAAAGACAACGTGAACGTGAAGCAGACCTTCGAGCGCCTGGTGGACCTGATCTGCGACAAGATGTCCGAGAGCCTGGACACGGACCCGGCCGCCGCCGCCGCGGGGGCGCCCACTGCCAAGCTGAGCGACAGCGCACCGCCCCTCCAGCAGCAGGGGTGCAACTGTTAGTAGTCGCCACCAGGGGGGGCACACAGGGGGGGAGGGCAGGGGGAGGGCAGGGGGAGGCGGGGTTAGACAGGGGGGGGGGGGTAAGGTACAAGGGCAGGGTTCTTCTCACGCTGGTCACACTCATCGGTGCGCCGATGGTTCCCCGGGGCGTGCGGTTCTTCAGTAGTGGTCTCATCGCGTCGTGATGTGTTTATCTGACAACCTTTGTCACCTTGTATCATGAGCAACTAATCAAGCTAACTCACAGGCCTTTTTAGACACGGCTATGGATATGTAGGAAACACGTCAAGATAAATATATATATATATATAAATATATATATATATATATATTTATATATAAATATACACATAAAATACAAATGTTAGAGAAGTCACACGCATCTCGAATCGCTACTACTTAGTGTGCTTGTTAGCTAAGTAGGGTTGGGTAATAATAGGAACATATATATATAAATATATATATAAATATATATATATATATTTATGCATAATTTAGCCATGGTAGAATAGCTATAAAACAAGAGTCGACCAGTCAGTGCATTCATTTAATTTAATCACTTCAACCTTGGTCTCCTTAACATACATTTTGTTTGCATTCAATTTAAAGGTTTATTTGAGTTCTATTCAGTTTATGATTTTAAATATGCCAAATATATGATTCAGTGCATTGTATAGGACATTGTGACTTTGTTTATCGCCTCGTGCCCGTGTACTGAATGTGTGTGCCGTGGTGTGGATGTTTGTATTGTGTGTGGGTTTGCATGAGTTCTGTGTGTGACTCCATTGGTGTGTTTTCTGTTTCTGCCCTCCAAGACCTACCTTGGATAGAAGCTTGTGGCCTTTCTAAGTCTCCCACATGGCCTCTGTTTCGTTTCCTTTGTCCTGTTTGTGTTTTCGAACTGAAACCCAGACAGGGTATAATGTAGACTTGATTACAGTGGATTCGTGATCCTCCAAACACTAAATCTGTTCACGTACAAATCAGTTGTTTGTGCTTCAGTGTCCCAGATGACCCTTTATATTACAACGCTTCGAGCATCCTGCCAACAAAATGTGTCAATGGTTTCTGATGTTTTGCCAAGGCACTTTCGTCTTCAGCCTGGCCCAAAATAATCAGTGAAGCTGACAAATTCAACCTTGCATACGAAATGGCTGATCTTTTACAATATGTTTAGGATCTAAATCATTCACAACAAAATCAGAGTGGAAAATTTATGATACGACCAGCTGTGGCATGGAATAAACAGCCATATACTTAGACATTGTTTAATTTTGAAGTGCTGAACCATCACGTCAATCTCTTGCACTTTGGGCTTTAAACTCCACCCTCCGTGGAGGTAAATCCATCATACTATCTGCCTCAGCCGCCTATCGGGATAATCAGGAGATAAAGGGTTTTAAACGAGGTGAATGCAGCCAGCTCATTGTGGTGTAGAGAACAGTCAAGTCGACATATTAGAACACAATATAGTCTTTGAGAAATGTGCAAAGTCAGAAAGGTGACAACACCACCGCCTCCTAAAATGCAGTGCCAAAAAAAATTACAGAATGCTGATACAAAACGAAGTAAAGAAATATAGGAAGTCATTTTGCATCTACCATTTTCTGTTGCATAGATAAATATAGGTTCCAAAAATGCATGACGTCAATACTGACCTGTGTAGAATTTATATTCTAAAATTGTATATATATATCACTCTATGTTACGGATATAAGTGCATTGTCATAGCACTTGCTGTGAAATGCAATGGGCCAATAAGTGCAATATTTTCTGAATTAATACCTGTAAATAGTTTATCCCTTCCCCGCGTGTGACAGCTCGGTCTGCAGGAGGTGGGAAAAACTTTGGTGAATGGCACTGCATATGATGCACTGCGACCTCTCTTAAAGAGCGCATGCTTCATTCAGTAACACAGCCATTCACCGTGTGTGTGTGTGTGTGTGTGTGTGCGTGTGTGCGTGTGTGTGTGTGTGCGTGCGTGTGTGTGTGGGAGCGTGTTTTGGTGATTACATAAAAGTATATGTACGGTGTATTCTTTGTGTAGACATTTTATACAAATTCACGTACTGTATGCTGTTCCTGCTAACTGTTGGTCTTTGGTTGAACTTGTATTATTACGTCAAAATGCAGTGTTGGTGTGACAGATAGGCAGGGATGTAATGTCTGCGGTGCTTGGAGCCGCCCAGAGGATATTCAAAGTACGGGATACAAATTCATTTTAGAAGATCCATTGAGTGTGTGTGTATTCATATAAGTGTGCACGTACTTGGTGCGTGTGTATGTGTGTACATGTTATAAACGTATACTAATAGCCATGAAATAAATTGAAATAAAACTATTTATCTCAAGTTAAAATTCAGAGAAGCATTTAATAGTAGCTGAAGTTATACAACATAATACTTAGGGGGCCAGAACTGTTGCTCTTGTCATATATAATATTGAATTATTTACATTTGTTTCTCAGAGTGCAAGCAATGTAATAAGTATGTTTGTGAGATGATAGGTAATAAATTCTATTCATGGGTGTCTTCTCTCACATGAATCCATTTGGTGCAGAGGTAGTCACATGACGGACAGGGGTGGGCGTGTCCACCCAGATGTACGCGGCGCTGACCAGCAGGTCGCTCTGTCCGTCGTACGTCTGCGGACTGGACACGCCCATGTGTGATGTCATCGAGTGGGTTATCCAATGGTAAAATAGCGGCCCTTTAATGTTTGTCTCGACTTATAATAAAAGTTGATTGACCTCACCGGCTCCCTTAATAATAGTACAGGAAGTCGCGCTTCCTCCGAGCGGTCGCAATTCACAATGAGATTAAGAAATAAATATATTACTTACGTTTAACCGCCGTCGTGCCACATGGTGAGGTCGAACATTAGGAGATGTTTCCATTCTGGAAACGTGTCAGTCCATTTCATAAATCACAATTTCATTGAAAATATATGAGGGCGGACGGATGCTACCAGAGCTTGCTGGAACGCTAAGCTAATCAAACGGATCAGAGGTTGTGGCCATGCCGCCACTGAACATCTCTTTATGTCCATTAAGGAACCATCTAAAATCGCACTCCTGCCAGCTCAAAGAAACGAGGTGCTACTGGCGGAGGATGTGACATCAGTCACACCCCGGGCGTCCTGCCACGGGTCCGACGCGGTGGCCCTGCGCCTCCTGGCACCGGGCGGGGAATTGACAACGCTTAATGGGACATGTCACGCATTAATACGACTCTGTGTGTCTGTCCTGTACTACCGTGTTGAGACACAACCAGAGGATGTCCCCCCGACAGGCAGCGTGTGGTACAGCAGAGGACGACGGTAAGGTTAAATCCATCCACAATGCATGTGGATGGATGCAGCGCATTTATTGGCTTGACCTTTCGGAACATGAATAGAAGAATCCTTGCTGTGTCATTCTGTTTTCCACCGGATGTAATGCATTATATATCCAAATGCACAGGAGATGGCGCTGTTCTGCAAGAGTATAAATAAAATAAAAAACAGGCAAAAATGAAAGCGATTACCTTCATCTGCAAATAGTGAGTTGGACCCACAACACTGATATGTCACTGCATTAACTACCTGTTAGCGACACACAAGGAAATACTCATGAATAACATGTGGAGGCAGAGTGTTCCTCCAGCATGACTTCTACCTTCTAACAGTCAAGGAGAGGCGAGCAGCAGCAGAATCAACCCATGCTTTATTTAATCCATTGCATATAAAAAAAACATACTTTTTTTTAAATTTGTTATATTTTTTTTACGTAAAGTTGTATGATCTACAGTGCTATCCAATAGACTGCAATTAACAAGGAATCCATTAAAATAACGTTTTAATTGTCTTGTGAAACTCTCAGACAAATTGGCATTCTAAAGACATAACCCCCAAAAATATAATCCTGAAGAACTTTTATTTTATCTTTTATAAGTTACAGTTTGTGTATTTCTTTCATTCCATAAAAAATAGAACACATAATGACAAAAGAACCTACTGTTTCCATTGGTCCAGGGCTGTTTAGAATCTACAGTATGTGTGTCAAAATAAGAGTCCCCTTTTACGGGACAATGATGCACCCTCCCCCTATAGATCCCGCCCCTCTACTGCCCACGCAGGGATGTGAGTGGTTGTGTCGGGTATTGCGAGTGGTGTGAGTGTAGAGTGGTGGGCCGAGCACGTACGAGTTAACACTGTCAGTGTTTCAGCCGTAATTAATGCAGCAGTGGCTGAACATGCAGATGTTTCCTCCAAGCCTTGGGGTCTCCGTGGACCGTCGTCATCATCAAGAGGCGTGTCTTCATACTCCTGTATCTCCGCCCACCCCCACCAGCGCCTCCCCTCAGTGTTAACAGATCTGGTACAATCTGGCAGGTGCAGGCTAGCCCCGGGGCTGTTAGTGTGTGTACGGGTCAGCCGGAGGCCGTGGTGGCCGTGGGATGGCGGACCCCCTGCCCGGGGCTGTGGGTGTGCAGGGGCGGCCTGGACACCAGGTCCGAGGTGAATGCAGCTTCACAGAACATTGAATCGATGGAGCTACGTGTGGTCACTCAGGTAGTGTGGGGGGTCTAGAACTTGCAGCAGACCTGAATCATAACATAACATTATTTCCTAGTTATATAACAATATAAATCACAACAAGTACCACATCTTAAGTTTTTTTTTTTTTTTTTTCTTCCTCGATTCTCACAAATAATAATAATAAAAAAAAGGTGTTTGGCTGATAAATAAAACTAAAAAAAAGGCATCGTTTCCCACTCAGGGGTTCCACCGCCTGGCCACGCCCATCCCCAGTGGAACCAGAACCACCGGACCACCGCGGGCCCCGCCGCAGCACCGCGAGGGGGGGGGGGGGGGAACGGAGAGCACATAGAAAGTAGTCTAGATGGAACTAATGTGTGTTTAGTTTAAGGCACAGCCCATGGGCCAAGGAACAGTTTCCTTATCTTTTAAAAAACAATTTGGCTTTGCCCCTCTCTCGACCGAGCTAGCTCTCAGGTAAGCAACGCATCAATGGATCTGGTGTGTGCGTGTGTGTGTGCGTGTGTGTGTGTGCGTGTGCATGTGTGTGTTACACTGCAGAAACATGTGTAATAAACATTCTCTCAACAAGAGTTAGAATGCAGCCACACCATCACCAAAAGGGATGATAGGAATTGATCATTTACAACAAACAGCATCATGGAAATGACAATGATGATAATAATGATAATAATAATAACAATAATAATAACTATATAGTATTTACAGCACAATAAATATATGTTTGTAAACAGCAATAAAACCATAACATTGTATTACAGATAAGAGCATTGGGTGAGGATGGAACAAAACAAAACCAAAAAACAAATGAAATAAAAACAAATTGGCACAAAATGAAAGAAATCGAAACCAAAAGATTAAATAAATATTTTTTTTGAAAAGACACTTAAAGCACTATTAAAAATAAAGACTTTTATATGATTTACATGTGTGTGGATGTCTCTGTATGTACATAGAGGGACAATGCGTGTGTGTAGTCATGAACGAGGTGAAGGTAGTGTGC
Organism: Urophycis tenuis; assembly: GCA_036785325.1. Classification (NCBI taxonomy): domain Eukaryota; kingdom Metazoa; phylum Chordata; class Actinopteri; order Gadiformes; family Phycidae; genus Urophycis; species Urophycis tenuis. The sequence goes on along the minus strand of JAXIVH010000026.1, from coordinate 283,422 downwards.
CATCTGTGACATCACAAAAGAAGTTCCGGCGTCACAGGATGGATGGAACGAAAGGAGAAGACGTGGAGCCGAGTTGTAGAGTCTAGAAGTCGATGCGTTGGGGAACGCGGCGTGTCTGAGTGGTCACATACAATTATCAGTGCATTAAAGTATCTACGTTCCAGGATCAGCGTTCTACGAAAGCAACACAGCTGATTGTCTTGATTAAATGTCAAAAACAAAGACACAGACGAATGCTTGTAGTGTGGATGGCAAAATCAACCAGAATGACCCCGACAACAGTAACATAAACCAAGACCGCATGGAATTGTGTAGCACGAGCGGAGCTGTGGTGTGACTCTGTGTCAGGAGAAGGATTGAGGCAGGTTCAGTAGAGGGCCAACAGTAGTCACAGAAAGTGGGCCAGAACTTTGTCTTCGAAAAAACATCGACTAATCGCGAAAAGCTTTGATAACATCGGTATAAAAATTCCTCGACGTCGTCTTAACGCGGACGCCGCCTGTGTGTCGAGACCTTCCCGCGGGGCGCTGCGTCTCCCCACGACCGCGGGGCCGAGTCTCTCCCCACGACCGCGGGGCCGAGTCTCCCCCGCGACCGCGGGGCTGTGTCTCTCCCCACGACCGCGGGGCTGCGTCTCTCCCCGCGACCGTGGGGCGCAGCGCCGCGTCTGGGCGTGTGGGAGGGGGACGGCAGGCAATGGAGAAACGTAAAGGCTTTAACGTCACAAAGAATCAGTGTAAAAAAATAAAGCATGGCGCGAGGAGCCGCAGCCCGGCCACCGTGAACACCCCGTTATATATTTATTTAAAAAAAAATATGAATGAATGAATGAATGAATGCTCAAATTCATTCAACCACCCGACGCCAGCGGACCGGTAACAGGAGTATTAATATAAATGCTATCGGATGCCAGTGCAAACGCTCCCGACACAACGCAGCCGGGAGAACGTTGGAGAACACCCCGACCTGTGACGTCAGTCCTCTCTAGTGTAGCGCAGGGGGCTAGAAAACACATCTGGACGTGCGACACGGGGAACAAAGAGGTCTCACACACCGCTGCGCTCAGTTGGGTTTTCAAGGAAGACTTCCACATCATCAAGAACCGCCCCCCCACCCCCGCCCGCACCCCGACCCAGCATGCATTGCTCCCCCCAGTGCACCTCAGCACTCCTCCCCGGCGTCTCGTCACATGTTCCACTCAGCCTCCGAGCGGCGTCCGCTAATCCACACTGAGGTGGAACCGTAACGCAGACCCTGCTAGGCCGCGGGCCCGAGACCCCCGGGAACTAAACCATGGGCACTTGATGAGACACGAGACGCGGCTGACGTTCAGGCCGGGCTGACTGACTCCAGGCTGACTGGCTCCAGGCTGACTGACTCCAGACTGACTGACTCCAGGCTGACTGGCTCCAGACTGACTGACTCCAGGCTGACTGACTCCAGACTGACTGACTCCAGGCTGACTGTCTCCAGACTGACTGACTCCAGGCTGACTGACTCCAGGCTGACTGACTCCAGACTGACTGACTCCAGACTGACTGACTCCAGACTGACTGACTCCAGGCTGACTGGCTCCAGACTGACTGACTCCAGACTGACTGACTCCAGGCTGACTGGCTCCAGGCTGACTGGCTCCAGACTGACTGGGAGAGGAGAGCCATGGGGCCGCGCTCAGCACCGTGGGGGAAACTACATGGCTCGTCCCCATCGCACGTTGAGGTGTAATAATGACATAACCGCACCCGCACACACTCCCACACACACTCACACACACACACGTACAGGCAAGCACGCACACACACACTCACTCACACAGACACGCACGCACACACACACACAGCGCCATACTACAGTACATACGCGGAAAGGAAAGGAGATTTCCTGAGTGCAAAATAACTTGTTTTAAAAAGTACCAATGGGGCAAAGAAAGAGGGAGCGGTTGAGTGGGAGGCGATGGGCCGGCCGCGGGGGGCAGCACACGTCGAGAGGGAACGCAAACAGTTAGGAAAGAATAAAGACCAAAGAGAACGCAAAGAGAAAATGTAGATAAAAACAGAAAGGATCCCCTCCCCCACCCCTTAAAAAACCTAGAAATCCTCCTCAGTCGTTACTAAGAGAAACAGTTCATTCAGCGGCTCTCCACGCCTGCTATGTGTGCGACGTCTCCTCCCCTTCGTCCTCCGCCTTCTCCTTGTCCTCCCGCTCTGCTACCTCTTCCTCGGCCACGGCGGGCGGCGAGCAGGGCGTGGCCCCTCCCTCCTCCTCCCCTGCCGCCGCCGCCGCCGTCGTCGCCTCCCCCGCCTCCTCCTCCTCCTCCTCCTCCTCCCCCACCTCCCCCACCGGTTCGTCCAGGGGGATCTCTGTCGACTCAGAGTCCTGCGTGCAGAGTGTTTTAGAGTCGCTACAGCTGTTCTCCTCCTCCTCCTCCTCCTCCTCCTCCTCCTCCGGCTGGCTGCCGCTGTCCTTCTCCGTGTCCGACTCGCCGTCCTCCTCCAGGGTGAGCTCAAACTGGAACTTGTCCCCCCCGGGGGGGCGGCTGCCGTCGTCGGGGTCGTCCAGGGTGGGCGAGGGGCTCTGGGGGATGGTGCTCTGGTACCACTCCCGGTTGTCCTCCAGCGTGTCCAGGATGTCCTGGGCGTCCGGGTGCACCAGGTCGGCCCACGTCTCCCACAGCGGGTGGACGATGTAGTCGATGAAGCCCACCTGCAGCGCGGTGAGTGGGGGGGGGGGGGGGGGGGAGGGGCTTAGCGGTGCCTCGGAGGGCGTGCTTGTGTGTGTGTGTGTGTGTGAATGTTTGTTGATGAACGTGTGTGTGTGTGTGTGAATGTTTGTTTATGAACGTGTGTGTTAACATTTGTTCATGGGTGTGTGTGTGTGTGTTAACGTTTGTGTGTGTTAATGTTGTGATGTGTGTATGTGTGAAAGCGTGCATGTGTGCTTGGGGTGTGTGTGTGGATGTGTGTGTGTGTGCGTATGTGTGTGTTTGAGTGTGCATGTGTGTCTGTGTGTGTGTATATGCGTCTGTGTGTGCGTGCCTATGTGTGTGTGTGCATATGTGTGTGTGTGTGTGTGTGCGTGTATGTGTATGTGTCTGTATGTGTGTGTGTCTGTTTGTGCATGCGTACGTGTGTATCTGTGTGCATGTGCGTGTGTGCGTGTGTGTGTATGTGTCTGTGTGTGTGTGTGTATGTGTGTGTCTGTATATGTGTGTGTGTGTCTGTATGTGTGTGTGTTTGTGCATGCGTACGTGTGTATCTGTGTGCATGTGCATGTGTGCGTGTGTGTATGTGTATGTGTCTGCGTGTGTGTGTGTCAGTACCTGGCTCTTCTCCACCGAGGCGTTGTGTTTGTCACACATGGGGCTGATCTCCATGCCCCGCTCCCGCTCCCGGTCGCCCTGGCTGAAGAACTCCTCCATGATGCGGTCCGTCCACTGGCGGTACAGCTGGAGGGGCTTGGTGGGGTTGCTCAGGTCCGCACAGTGCACCATGTTCTGGAGAACCTGGACCCAGCAGCAGACACCACCCAACACACTCAGTAGACGCTCGGACCGCTGGCTCACAGTGTCGATACAGTTAGCTAGCGGTTAGCATCACTCTGGCCTTCGGTATGTTTATGGGCGTAGCTAGTACTGGCGGGACAACACGCGCACAAGAACAGGGGTTCAAGTTAAGACCTTCCATCTCACACACACACACACACACAGTCTGCAAAGCTAAGGGTGCTGATTGTGCTGCATTGCATTAGGTGGAATGAGTTAGCATTGCATGAGGAGGACTGAGTTAGCATTGCATTAGGAGGACTGAGTTAGCATTGTATTAGCATACAAAGCATTTATCGATTGGGAGTATTGAGGTCGAACCTGTATTCTGTCCGAGTAGTTGTCGAGGAGCAATACACCGGAGCTGGTCACCTTCTTGGTCTCAACCATGGTCTTCAGATCGGCCAGGAGATTCATGTGCTTGGACATGTCTGTTGCAAGGACCTGGACAACAAATAAAAAGTTCATCACCTCACTGAAATAATGTTAAAACCTTCAATCGATGTAAATGTGGTACTAGAATATTAGAAAACCCATTAGCAACCCGTTAGCATAGCCAGAATTGACCAAATTATTAGCATATCTAGAATTTACCAAGTATTAGCATAACTAGTAATCACCAACTCATTAGCACAGCTACAAATCAACAAATAACTAGCATAGCTATAATTCAACAAACAACTCGCAGAGTTAGAATTCACCAACACTTCAGAATCACTAGAATTCACAAACCCATTAGCATGGCTAGAATTCACCAAACCATTAGAATGACTAGAATTCACCAAACCATGACTAGAATTCACAAAACCATTAGCATGACTAGAATTCACCAAACCATTAGCATGACTAGAATTCACCAAACCATTAGCATGGCTAGAATTCACCAAACCATTAGAATGACAAGAATTCACCAAACCATGAATAGAATTCACCTAACCATTAGCATGACTAGAATTCACCAAACCATTAGCATGACTAGAATTCACCAAACCATTAGCATGACTAGAATTCACCAAACCATTAGCATGGCTAGAATTCACCAAACCATTAGCATGGCTAGAATTCACCAAACCATTAGAATGACTAGAATTCACCAAACGATGACTAGAATTCACCAAACCCTTAGCATAGATAGACCATAGCCAGCCGGGTCTGAACTTACAATATCGATGACCATCTTGCGCAGTGATTGTCGTTGTTTTTTGGTCAGGTTCTGAAAGATGTCACAGTTCTCCTCCTGCAGGAGCTTGAAGCCCACGGCCAGGTGGTGGTTCTCCAGCACCGAGGAGTCGTTGTACATCAACGCCAGCTCAGAGTCTGGGGACGCAACAGGACACACAGACGCAGTCAGGAGGCAGGTGGCGTTCAGGAGACACAATGAGCTGATAACATAGCACGAGATATGACGCCCTATTTTTAGCCCCACCAACGTGGGATGCTAGTGCAACTCAAGGGCGACCGTTCATCCCTTTTTTTTTTTTTCCATTCATACATCAGAATATTCCTTGTTTGGACGCGACGACGCACTCCGAAACCAAACGCCGCGTCAGCTGCAATGTGAGCAGCGAGTGGCGTCACTGGACCCAGCCGCCGGGCCGGCCGGGGGGGAAAATGGAACCACCCCAAATAAAAAGTGCTGACTTGAGGGTGGCGTGCTTGGAGAGAGGAGCGGCTGGAAGCTAACGTGGTCAGGGTTTGTTTGTGTTCGTGGCCGCAGAGGTTTCCCCCGGCTGCGGGTCATCTGAAGGTCCACCCCGCTGTGTTTAGATGTTCCATTAGGACGCATTAGGAGGAAGGGGATCCGGACCGGAGGTTCTAGTGGTGGTGGATGACTCACGCTGCCTCACCGCGGGGGAAACCCTCTCTGGCTTTTGGACGGCACGGCATTCAGCTCTACTCCCACGGCCGTTCCAGTTCACTTTGGTGGAGCGGTTTTCTGAACCGATCACACGTTGGAACGGAGGGGAAGGAAACCTAGGAGTCACAGCGAGGTGAGGCACAGCGTTCTGCACCTGGGCCCTCTGGTTCTGAACTCACTGTAAGAAACTGCTGCTGATGGAGGGACTCATCTCAGCTCATGTTTGCTATGTGGAGGTACAGATGCACTGCTCATTGAACAGTGTTTCCCTCTTTGTAGGGCCTTCCACGCTTTAGGGCCTTTCAAGCTGCACTTTGTATCCACCATTGATTGACTCTATTTTCTCCACTGTCCACATCATCCCAGTCCTCTCATGCAGACGAAAATGTCTTTCTTTGTAACATAGCCATGGGGTCGCCAGGAAGAGGGCATATGTGCACGCACACATCAGTGAGTGTGTGTGTGTGTGAGCATGTGTGTCTTTGTGTGTCTTCCTGTGTCTGCCTGTGTGTGTGTGTGTGTGTGTGTGTGTGTGTGTGTGTGTATGTGCGTGTACGTATATGTGAGCATCTGCATGTGTGTGCGCGCGTGTGTGTTTGTGTGTCTGCGTGTGCATCTGCGTGTGTGTGCGCCGGGCGGGGACGGCGGAGCAGCGTGACGTAGCTGTTAGCCGCGCGATGTAGCTGTTAGCCGCGCGATGTAGCTGTTAGCCGCGCAACGTAGCTGTCAGCCGCGCGCTGCATTTAGACTCACTGGTGTTGATGAGGAACTGGTTGGAAACGCCGGGGTGGTCCACGTCGTGGATCGCACTGGCAAAGATGGCAGCTAGGATCTCGAGGTCCGTGAACACGGCCTGGAGGGCAGAGCACAAGCACATGAGATGGAGACCACACAGGTGTCACACACGAGGGGAAGGAGCAGACCTCAACAAGAAGGAAGGGAAATGAAGTGATGAGGGAGTCAAGTGTGTGTGTGTGTGTGCGTGAGTGCGAGCCACTGCGTTTGCATCTGTGTGTGTGTGTGAGTTTTTGTGGGTGCATGCGTGACTCAGAACCATCGATTGATCTTTGAGCTAGCATTTCTTTGAAGCTAGGTGAAGACGGGCGTAGTGTGTGTGTGTGTGCGTGTGTGTGTGCATGTGTTTGTGTATGTGTGTGTGTGTGTGTGTGTGTGTGTGTGTGTGCGTGTGTGTGTGTTTGTGCATGTGTGTGTGTGTGTTCATGTGTGTGCCTGTGTGCGTGTGCGTGCGTGTGTGTGCGTGTGTATGTGTGCGCGTGTGTGCGTGTGCGTGTGTATGTGCGTGTGTGTGTGCGTGTGTGTGTGTGCGTGTGTGTGTGCGTGCGTGTGTGTGTGTGCGTGTGTGCGTGTGTATGTGCGTGTGTGTGTGCGTATGTGTGTGTGTGTGCGTGTGTGCGTGTGTGTGTGTATATGTGTGTGTGCGTGCGTGTGTGTGTGTGCGTGTGTGTGTGTGTGTGTTCATGTGTGTGCCTGTGTGCGTGCGTGTGTGTGCGTGTGTGTGTGTGTGCGTGTGTATGTGCGTGTGTGTGTGCGTGCGTGTGTGTGTGTGCGTGTGTGCGTGTGCACACATGCAGCGGCTGTGCGTGGGTCTGACCTCGAGGGCGGGGGTGGAGAGCAGCACGTGAGTGGACTGGGTGACGTCAGCCGCGTGGATGTTGTTATGGTAGGCCACGTCGCCATGGTAATGGTCTTCTAAGGTCATCAGGTACGTTATAAAGGTGTCGAGTGGAATTTTGAATGTTTTTAACAAGTCTCTCTCCTGCGGATTACGAGGAAGAAAAAAACAACAAGGAGGTTCAAAGACGCGGCCCGGCATGACAGAAACAGCACTTGACTTTGCGCGTTGAAAATAGGGCAGCGATAATGAAATGTGTAGAGTCTGGTGTGGAGACACTCACCTGGAATATGGTGTGCATCATGACAGTCAGCGGCCGGTTCCCGGAGAACTCTGTGATCTTGAACACGTTAAGGCCCCATTTATTCACATCCTCCAACTCCTGGTGAACCAACGACATGCAGAGGAAAGAGAAGTAATGAACGATGGGTGCTTTTTTCTGTTTAGACTCTTCCTTGCCACATTTTACTTTCCTCACACAACACCTTTTATAAAAAGGATTTCTATCCAAGACAGGCTCTTAATCAGCTGATTGTCTAAAAAGTCACAATACATGATGATCAACATACACAGATTGTACAAACACAGACACATGCATTGCACAGACACAAACACATACAGAGAAACAAACACAAACCCAGACACAAACACAGACACATGCACAGACACAAACACATACGCAAACCAAACAGAGACAAACACGGCCACAGACACGCACGTTAGCCAGTTGGTCCTCAGTCTCCGTCTTGACTCCGAAGCGAGGGATGCTGGAGTGGGTGAGGCTGGACGAGTGCTGCAGCTTCTTCACCCCGCTGATCTGGGACATGGGCTTGTTCTTCTTCTCCTTCTCCTTCTGGTTCTGAGGGCAGGGCATCTCCACCTCATGCTGCTTGTCTGTCCACAGACAAGACCACGCAACACCAAACAGATAAAGACATTGAGATTTGATTTATATGATATTATATTATATTATTTCAACAAAATTGAAAAAATAGGTTTATGGAAACCACTGTTGACCTTTATTGTAGACATTTTTGTGGCAAATGTTATTTGCAGAAATACAAATAAAATGTAGAATATAAATATGCACATGGCCTGTGTCTCTGTGTGATTAGGGTCTCTCCAGACAAGGTGTGTTTGGGTAGAGACCTCCAGGTGAACCCATGAGCCCTACTCACCCAGGAAGGTACTGGAGATGAACTCAGACACCTGGTTACCAGACCGGCTCATTTCTGAGAGGTGAGTGAGCTCCCTGTTCAACATCCTCTTGAACTGGAAGAGACAAGCAAACACACGCACGCACACAGGTACGCGCACACACACGGGCGCACGCGCGCGCGCACACACACACACACACACGCACACAAGCGAACACGAACACACACACACGGACAGACAAAAACACAGAGAGATGAGGGTTATTCATTTGACCTGTTTCGCATGCGTTCGCTGCGTCCTGTTTTTCTATTGTCCAAATGCAATTGTCAGTGAAGGGCCCAATGGGTTTCAGCACACCAACGCAGCTCCGCTCAAGTACGTTGACGTAAGAGGAACTTTGCATGAAACAAAGCGGGAATACAAGTGAACACACAATGAGAACCAGAGAAGGTATTGTGTCTGTAGAAATCACGGTATTCATGATTTATTTCTTTGTTAATGACAAATACTGCTAAAATCTCTTGTTTGATACCTTTACATATACACACACACCCACATGATAAAATCAGAGTGGAATAAATGATGCCATTTTAAGGAAATAATTGAAATGAGATGTACAATGGTGATGGAACAGAAGAGCACTCTGTGGTTCAGGGGATCAGGGGAGCAGCTGTGGGGCTGAGCCTGGCAGCAGAGACCCAGAGGGGGGCTGGAGTAGAGGTATCCACAGGTATCCACCTGGGTTTGGTGCTTAGATCCTGGATGCTAAGGCCTGTGTGGTGCTAGCTCATGTCAAAATACAGCTAATGTCGCTGAGGTAATGGCATAGCTTTTTCAAATGTATACATATATAAAACAAATGTAATAAATCTATCGACAGCATAAATAAACTACTGGTATGGGTAGTGAAGAATAAAAATGTTTACGTTTGACCGTGTGTACTTTGTATTTAATTTCTCACGAAACAAGGGTATAGACATAGGACAGATATTAATAAACGTCCCATCAATACATTTTCTCTCTCTCCCTCTCTCCCCCACTCTCTCCCTTCTACCTCCCTCCTCCTGTTCTTAATTGGAGTGGCAGGCTCCAAATTTAGCCCCATGCTTTGATTTGATGGCCAAACTGATTGACATGAAGAAAAAGATTGCTCGAAATCAGACATCTACCCGAGTGATTGCAAAACAAGATAATTACAAATGTGATTGCAACAGAAATGCCCTTAAACAAAGACACTGCACCGTCCGATTCCTTAACACATTGTGCATGTGAATGGATGATTCTGTACAACATTATTGATCACTTCAATTCTAAAATGGTGACAATGATGATGAGCGCTGAATGCACAATGAATCCTGTGTGCTTTAAACATGACCTATATCAGCCCAAAATATGTCTCCTTACACTGCAATTAAACAAAAGAAATGTTTCAGGTTCATGGGATTTAGCCTTGTATGTAAAGAATATATCTTAACGTTATGACTCTCCTTCCAGTGACGAGCATGACGGTACGATCACATTTATGTTGAAACGATAAAATGACGTTCTGTTTGAAGATTCGCTGTGTGTTGTAACGCCGTCGCAGATTAGGAGACCCCAGCCTTCCAAAAGCTGTTCAGTGGCACAGACGTGGTCACACCCACACTACGCTGAAACTAAAAGAACCGAAGAACTAAGAACCTAAGAACAACAAACACACAGCTCAGAGCAAAACCCAGGACCCATGGTGATGCACCTCACACAATGTGGAGGAGAACACATTTTCCTTTGTCTCGAAAAAACCATGGGATATTATTGACATTTAATCCAAAAATGCTGAACGGTGGCTTTAACACAACAGTGTGTCTGGCATCCCTCCTCTTACCTTTATATAGCCCCAGGAGACAGAGAGAAGGTAGTTGGCTTCAGGCATTTTGACAAATCAACAAGAGACAATGGAGAAAAAAAAAAACGAAACCAAAAAAAAAAAAAAAAAAAGCGACTGATGCAGCGACGGAGAGGCTGCGTTGAGGAAACACCCCCGGCCAGGTGCTGCGTGTCCCGGCGAGACGGCGGGCTTGGGGCTCGGTCCTTCAGCAGGCTAACCGCAGTTGTAAACAATCTGTGAATAATGCGTCACATCGCTGAGCCTCCGACGTCCGAGAGAGAGCTAGCCAGAGTCCGGGGCGACGCGAGGCGAATGGCGCTCCGAGAGGAAAGTAGGGCTCCCTGCCGCTCCAACGACAGCATATCGTGACCAAAAAACCCCCCCCCCCCCCCACCACACCCCCCTACCGCCGAAAGAAATCACACACACACACACACACACTTGTCAACACACACACTCACACACACACAAGTAGCGGAGCACACACTAAGGCACACAGCACTCCCATACGGAGACACACTGCTGAGGAGGTGAATTATTGATGGGGGTGTGGATGGCTGCTTGATGCCAAAGCAACAGGACGGCCTGAATCTTCTGTCAACAGCTTCCAAACCAGGCGGGCTTCCTGGCCGACTGCCTACCTCCACGTCTCACATGCGCTTCCCCTGTGAAAAGCAGAGTCTGGTGTGTGTGTGCGCGTTTTTTTTTTCCCCCCCCCCCTCCCTTTAGCTATGCTACGTCACGCCACTCCAGCCAATCAGGGCGCAGCGTAGGGGGGAGCGGTGAGATCATCGCCGCTCCTGATTGGTCCGGGGGTTTGAAGAGCACTGAGGTCATCCTCCTCTGTCCGACCCGGGGTGGAGGGCACCCTGGAGGGCTCCGCTCCCCTCGGGGTGCCCGTCCTGCTCCGTCCCGGGGTCCAGGGATGTGAGCGAGCGAGCGCTCGCTATCGTTCAGTAATTTGCGCGTCGGGGAGTGAGATTCATCACATCCCTCGAGGCGATATCACACGTCGAGGTTGGTGCTGTTATAGTGGATATAAGCAGGACTCAGCCCCGCGGCCTCGTACCCGCGACCGAATCACAGGCGAGCGCGCGCCGCTTCTCACCACGGTCCCACCAAGCGGCGTTTGTCGTGGTTAACGGCGATTAGCGACAACGTATTACGGCCGGTGTGTTTAATCATTCGTCTGGCTCCGCTGACAACAAGTAGCTCCGGGACCGGGACTGGGACCGGGCCGTTGCCAGGCAACATAAACATTCTGCTGCACGCCAGCCAGCCAGCCCCTGTGTGGCACAAGCGCGCTGGTCTGTGTGTCTCCGTGTCCTCCAGTACTGTGTACTGTACCACGCCGCCGCCACGGAAACGAGAGTCACTGCGGCGGCGTGTTTGATTCCACCCACTCGAACAACTGTTCACGAAAGGTGACCCGGAACACCTGCACGGCGGAGGGATACGCGTGAGGCGTTAGAAGTCCCAGCCGAGCCGTGATGCTCTCCGTCAGCACTGGGAGAGGACGTGCTCTCGTCCAATCACGTGACTCGCTCGGCGCCCGGCTGTTGTATAAACGCGTGTAGCCGCTATCGTGCGCACGTGTGTGTGCACACGTGTGTGTGTGTGTGTGTGTGTGTGTGTGTGTGTGTGTGTGTGTGTGTGTGTGTGCGTGTGCGTGAGCACCAGCTGACCTACAGCAGGATGCTCAGCGCAGGGTGACTTCACCGCTCCGTAACACAGCATTCCCACGTGAGGCTCGGCTTTCCCACCAGGATGAGTCACGGTGACATCACCGCCGCCGGGAAGCCGAACAATTAAAACGCCGCTGAGCCGCGTCGATATCGCCGTGGAGACCGGCAGAGACGCTCGCCACCCGCCGCCGCCACACACACCGGCAGAGGGTGTGTGTGTGTGTGTGTGTGTGTGTGTGTGTGTGTCTGTGTGTGTGTGTGTGTGTGTGTGTGCCTGGTGTGTGTGTGTGAGTGTGTGTGTGTGTGTGTGTGTGTGTGTGTCTGTGTGTGTGTGTGTGTGTGTGTGCATGCATGTGTGTGTGAGTGTGTGTGTGTGTGTGTGTGTCTATGTGTGTGTGTGTGTGTGTGTGTGTGTGTGTGTGTCTGTGTGTGTGTCTGTGTGTGTGTCTGTGTGTGTGTGTGTCTATGTGTGTGTGTGTGTGTCTGTGCGTGTGTGTGTGCCTGGTGTGTGTGTGTGTGCAGAGCAGCGTATTGAATGGGGACCCGAGCTGTCTCTGCTTACTTTACACCTTACCTCTACAGAGGACACTGCCGCTGGAGGTAATTTGCAGCTAGGCAGGAGAGAGAGGCTGGAGCAGATGTGACCGCACACACACGGTCGCACACAGACACACACACACTACACACACACAACACACACACACACACACACACACACACACACACCAGCAATACTGTGTGCCATCAGACTATCCCCAGAACCACACACACACACAACCACACACACACACACACACACACTACACACAAACACACAGACACACACACACACAGACACACACACACTACACACAAACACACAGACACACACACACACAGACACACACACACACACACACTACACACAGACACACATGCACACACACACACAGACACACACACACACACACACACACACACACACACACACACACACACACTACACACTACTCACATCCACGCCATCGATAAATCATGAGAGGTGCAAACACATCATCTGGTACGGATCAGAAAGAGTCACACTAGGAATAGCTGTGACTTCTATGTTGTTGTTTTCGGTGCGAGGCATATCCAAAAATACCCGCTCCCCGCTGCATATAGCCCTCTCCATGCATTCTGTTCCTGTTGTGTTCTCTCACTTGCCCACATGTATTGTTTGTGTTGGCGGCCTCCTGCTCAGACGCTCCGCCCGGGCGCTTTACGTAAACGCCGGCCCGCGCCGGCTCTGCGGCCCGGCGGGGGTCCTGGGGGGTGGCGAGGGAGAGACCTCAGCGCGGTCCGATCAACGCCACCGCCGGCATTCTCCAGGACCCCGCTTTAGTCTCAGTGGCGAGCGATGTCACCATGGCGAGTGATGTCACCATGTTGAGTGATGTCACCATGTTGAGTGATGTCACCATGGCGAGTGATGTCACCGTCGTGACTGCAACCCGGTCGTCACCGGAGGCCAGGCGGTCCGCCATGTTTGGCTTGGGCCTCACTAGTGCTCTGATCCCTGGTGCTCTGACCACTAGTGCTCTGACCACTGGTCCTCTGACCACTGGTCCTCTGACCACTGGTGCTCTGACCACTGGTGCTCTGACCACTGGTGCTCTGATCCCTGGTGCTCTGACCACTGGTCCTCTGACCACTGGTGCTCTGACCACTAGTGCTCTGACCACTGGTGCTCTGACCACTGGTGATAACACGTTAGTGAGGCCGACGCGAGGCTGTGGGGCTCGTGTAAGACGAGGCCTGCCGAACCACACAGCCTTCAGAAAACACTGGCACTACTGCCACTCCCGCTGGTGACTATATTATTAATAATAATAATAATAAGAAGAAGAACGTTAATGGTATGACAGCTAATTGTATCGATACTGCCGTTGTCTCTGGGCTTTGGGGTAAATTCTGACGCTCTCTGATGACTGAAGACTGATGACTGACGTGTAACGTACAACGTGAATAATTCATGATGACGGTGAATGAGGCTCCACAGGGGTCCCCTGCACGCGGCCCCATAGGGGCAGGCCGGGGCGGGCCGCGTAGCAGCCCTCCTGCGCTTTTTTTTCAAGAGCCATTGTATGCACACGCACACACACACACAGGCTTGTGCACACGGCGCACAGCGCGCGTGCGTCTGTGTTGTCGGAGTGAGAAGGCAGCTTCCCCCCCCCCCCCCCCCTCCCTCCTCTCGCTGGGCCCGTGGTTGTTGCCATGGCGACCGGAGACAGCCGCGCTCCGCCAGAGCCGCTGAGACGCCGCATATTTACAGCCCCGCGGTCTCCAGGAGCTCCGCGGCAACACGGCCGCCGCCACCGCGGCAGCGAGGAGACGCCGGGGCCGTGCGAGACGCGGCCCCCTTTGTCCCGGCTCGTCTCACCCGCCGCCATCACCTCCTCTCCCCCGTCGCGCCCCTCCCCCTGCCGTGACATCACCGTGTGTGACATCACCGGAGCCCAGAGCTGATCTGCATGCAGAGCGCCGAGGCAGGGCCCCCACCCCCACCCCCACCCCCACCACCACCACCACCACCACCACCCCCAGCAGCAGCAGCAGCAGCACCTCCTCTCAGAAGGAGGGGGACTGGGCATGCTCACTGCATCGCTCCATGGCTGCATGACGATGCTCCCGCTCTGCCTGACACACAGACTCACCAACACGCCGAGAAAATACGGCGCAGACAGGCACCGTGCCGCGGGGCCCGAACCCGCCCAAACTGCACCGGGTCCGGCAGCAGTTTGGGACTGGACTGGCCGGGCGGCCGGGACACGAGCACATGGAACCAGAAACCCGCACTACATCCTAGCATCGCACAGGGAGGGTAAACCTGCGCCAGGTGGAGAACCCAGAGCCTTCAGGGGTGTTTTAGGCTGTCAAGGATGACCGGTGATAAGGGGCGGTCGTAGAGAACCCAAATCTATCCACTGTGATTTAATTTAGTGTTGGATTATCATCAGTGCATCTTGTTAATGCTTGTAATGTCTAACATATTCAACCTCTGGACATTCCTGTGATTTTGTACACTGTCTATATGTTCACTTCTAGCCAAATACATTGTTACATTTAAGGTTTGATAAATTAGTTTCAACAGGTTTCTTTTAAGTATAAGAAGTATTAATAACTTTAACTTTTAACTTCATCCCTCTAGCACAACAATTATCAGGGAACTTAATCAGGGAACACAATTAGGAAACTCCTATTGCTATAGAATGTTTTAGTTTTCTCAGAAATGAAGATGGAGGAGCCATCACCACAACAAGCGCACCCAATTGCATTCTGGGATGCAGCAGAGAATTGAGACGACTGAGCAGGAGAAAGCTAAGATCACGAAGATCACAAAGTGGACGAACGCGGTGCTGCTTTATTTACCATATTCCAAACGAAAACCAGCTCCGAATCCAAACATTGTTGGCTTGGAAGGCAAATGTTGTCTCAGGTGCTCAACCAACCGTGTGTTTGATGTACTCTGGTGATACAGTACTGGGTGTACTTAGCTGATATCATACTCGGTGTTCACCAGGGATGTGTGTATTCACAGTAGTGAAACAAAGTGTGTGCCGGGGGGTGTAATCAAAGAACATTCAGCAGTACGTCCCGTCTGTAGTGACCCGTGTGTGCACCACAGCTGCCCCACTTCCTGTACGCGGGGAACGATAAACACAGTGCTCTGCATCCCGCTATGACACGTGTGACACAAGAGGCTCCTTCTTACCTTGTTGGAGGCCATCTCGCTGACCGAGTGCCTGGTCTGCAGGGTCTCCAGCTGGTCCAGGCACCAGTCCAGCTCCTCCAGGGTCTCCGTGGCCAGCTTCTGGTAGGCCTCCTCTGCGGGACGGGGACAGCAGGGCAGAGGGTCAGCGGGGCTCCTCTGCCGAGGGCTAGCGGGCTCCGCGGGCCCCCTGGGGCCTCCCGGCCCACAGGCAGCTAAGCTGGGGTACCCCGAGTGAACACATGGGAGACTCTTCATGCTGGAGAGCCGCGGCCAGGGGTGTGTGACGCTAGCACCCCCCGCCGCCGCCGGTGCCGCCGCCGCCGCCGCGAGAGCGCGCGGTCGGTCACTGGCGGGCTCCTCCAGGCAAGGCCTGTCCCTGGAAAAACCCCCGTCTGGGGAAAGGTTCGATTGCTCCGTGCCCCCGCTGCCCCACCCCCCTCCCCCCACCCCCCGCCACCCTCTCCCCCACCCCTCCCCACCCCTCCCCACCCCCCCCAAAAAAAAAGTACCACAAGAACAGTCTCAGAGTTCAAATTCCGTTGCGGGAACCGTCTTCGGGGAAACTCTCAGAGGAATCTCATGGCGTCCGACGGCTGTGGAGCGGTGTGTTAGCGAGGCGCAGCGCGGCAGGGCCTCAGAGGTCAACCAAGTACACAAAAACTACAACAAGGAGGCGACGATGGCAGCGAAACGGGGGGAAGCCGCCAAAGCAGACCCAGCTCATGATCTCCCGTGCGCCACAGACGGCGTTCAGACGGCATGGGGGGGGAGCGAGGTTCTCCGGCTGAGTCTGTAGAGGGGAGAGTTAATCCATTCATGAAGCAGGATGAACAGCAGTCTGCTCAGCAGGCCCATGTCTGCTGTAGAAAGGGATGGACGTCTGAAGGAGATGAGGAACGCGCGCACAAGAGAGAGAGAGAGAGACAGAGACAGAGAGAGAGAGAGGGCAAGAGAGACAGAGAGAGCGAGAGAGACACAGAGAGAGAGAGAGAGAGCAAGTGAGACAGAGAGAGAGAGAGCAAGAGAGCGAGTGAGAGAGAAAGAGAAAGAGCGAGGTGTCCAGGAAGACGCTCAGTGCCGATCAGAGTTCACGTCCCAGTGACGTCCACAGCCGTAGAAACACCAGATCGGACACGGCACGCCGGCCGGGTCGACCGCCAGCGCTACGCAAACACAGCGTACCCACACAGAGCCCAGCAGACACGCGCACCCGCGGACACGCACACACATCCATCAGAGGGAGAGCTAACCACAACAAAACCACACTGTATGTGTCCTCAGCCGGTCTGCCAATGAAGAACGTCCATGCTATCCAGAAATGAGAGCCTTTAAATCCATCGCTCGTGTGTGTGTTGTGTGTTGTGTTGTGTGCGTGTGTGTGTCCTGGAGCGTGTGGTCCGATAGATGCTGTGTGTATAGGGGGAGGGCTGCTGTTGCATTGGCGTCCCTGGTCCAAACGTGTGGCGCTCCCAGAGCTGTTTCTAAAGCCAGAGAGGACTGCACTGTGGATGGGGAAGGGCCGCCGGTAAAACATGGGCCAGAGTTATCAGAGGAATGGAGCTGCAAGAGGGAGTTCCCTGCGTTGCACAGGCTGAGGTCGGATTGAGAGCTGCACCGTTGTCATGTCACGCCACGCGCTTTGGGGGGAATTTAACCCGGAGCTGATGGACCCCAAAACACGTGTAAAAATCCACACGGGCGCAAGCCCTCCCCTCGACGGCGGCGTCGACGTCACATCACCCGCGCCCTCAGCCCCTGCACCCCACGCCACGTTTGGCCCGTGCAGTGCCGCAGGCCAGCGCCGTCGACACCGGCTTTGGTGAATCGACAAGATGTCCGCCGCTCTGCCGGCACCTTCGCTTATCTAGTGGCGCCGGTCGCCTCCCCCCCGCCACGGAGTTCGGGCCGGGCTGCGCCCCGCTCAGACCCCAGGTTCACGTGAACGCGGGCGGAGGGGCGGAGCCTCATCCATCCCCCCCCGAAGGCGTGGTCGGGCCTTCGGGCCTCACGGACGCACGGGACACTGCATCAGGACGGAGGCTGCACTGCCGGAGACCACTAGTGAATGAGTTTGGGGCTTTAATGTTGAATGAAACACACCAAACCGGACAGCGACCGCAGCAGAACGGCACCTGGACGCCATTGAGCTGCTCGCGCTGAGTGATGAGCTGTAATCATGCGTGTCGGGATGCATGTTGCATTCTGGGTAGAAATGTTTGGAAGGGGGGGGCTCCATGCCACAAACCCCCCTCCCCCACAGAAAGGCAGCCTCTTCCTCCTCTGCCCTGCTATGACACACCTCATTCCTATTCCCCCTCTCATTTTCTCCACTCTCTCTAAAAATCTCTTTACCCCCTTTTCTTGTCCTCTGTATCTCCATTCTCTCTCTCTCTCTCTCCCCCCTCCCGCCCCTCGCCCCCTCCCTGCTCCCTCCCTGTGTCTCCCCCCCTGATGTGGTGTCAGTGGCTGGGGTGCTACTCCCTCTGACAGCGACTGCACTGACGTCAATGACATTCTTCTCATGCTTAGTGCGACATCAGACACCGGCGCTCAGAGAGGCCACTCTGCCGCACAGATGCAAGGCTGCAGGCAAACTCTGTACCGGAACCGCTCCACACGCTGGACCGGAGGGGGAGACAGGGGGGACACACAGGCACCGGGAACGGAAGGGGGGGGGTGGGGGAGTGAGAGAGCGGGGTGGAGTGGAGGAGAAGAGGGGAGAGGGGGAGAGAGAGGACTGAGGGAGGCAGGGAGGGAGGGGGAAGGGGTAATGACATAAAAGGGATGTATACCAGGAAATACAGGAAATAAGCCAACTTGCATGCATTAGAGTTACCAGGCCACACTGTACAGTGTTGTGCACTGAATCAACAATGAAATCATGAAGATAATTATCACTCTCATAAAGCTTTATGATAAATCATAATCATCATAAAGCTAACACAACTATGTTGTGTTACGCACAAAGGGTTACGTTTTACTATCATATCACAAAATTAATTACTAAATACTCGTTTGAAAATCCTAATCTTACTATTACGAGTGCAGCAAAATGACAATTAGCTTTATTCCAAATGATTATTTTAGACATTCTGTCAGGCAGGAGCCGCACGGCTGGCTCATTATGACAGCCCGCCTCGTCCTCTGCTCTGTGATAGGTCAAGGGTCAGTGGCTCGCCCTATTTTTAGACAGCTCTAAAGTAAATTCCATTATCTGATCAATATTCCTATGACCAGTAAATACACCGGCAAGCCTGACTGAGGGAGGGGGAGGAGGAGGAGGAGGAGGAGGAGGATGAGGAAGAGGAGGAGCCAACAGGGGAAGACAGAACAGACAAGGAGTGTAGCAGCTTGAGCGCGAGGCCTGCTACACTCCTCCTCCACGTTGTCCAGTAGTCTCATTGTCCAGTAGTCTCATTGTCCAGTAGTCTCATTGTCCAGTAGTCTCATTGTACAGTAGTCTCACTGTCCAGTAGTCTCATTGTCCAGTAGTCTCATTGTACAGTAGTCTCACTGTCCAGTAGTCTCATTGTACAGTAGTCTCACTGTCCAGTAGTCTCACTGTACAGTAGTCTCACTGTCCAGTAGTCTCATTGTCCAGTAGTCTCATTGTCCAAGTAGTCTCATTGTCCAGTAGTCTCACTGTCCAGTAGTCTCATTGTCCAGTAGTCTCATTGTCCGGTAGTCTCATTGTCCAGTAGTCTCACTGTCCAGTAGTCTCATTGTCCAGTAGTCTCATTGTCCGGTAGTCTCATTGTCCAGTAGTCTCACTGTCCAGTAGTCTCATTGTACAGTAGTCTCACTGTCCAGTAGTCTCACTGTCCAGTAGTCTCATTGTCCAGTAGTCTCATTGTCCAGTAGTCTCATTGTCCAGTAGTCTCATTGTCCAGTAGTCTCATTGTACAGTAGTCTCATTGTCCGGTAGTCTCATTGTACAGTAGTCTCACTGTCCGGTAGTCTCATTGTACAGCAGTCTCATTGTCCAGTAGTCTCATTGTCCAGTAGTCTCATTGTCTATTAGTCCCTTTGTCCAGTAGTCTCTCCTGTGTCTCATTCAAAGCAACTAATTAATGACCCACGGCCATTACATTGTGCCTCAGTGGACAGGGTCACGGTGACCAGCTATGTGGTCTCTCTCTCTCTCTCTCTCTCTCTCTGTGTTAGGGCGGGT
This sequence comes from Urophycis tenuis, assembly GCA_036785325.1. Taxonomy (NCBI): domain Eukaryota; kingdom Metazoa; phylum Chordata; class Actinopteri; order Gadiformes; family Phycidae; genus Urophycis; species Urophycis tenuis. The sequence goes on along the minus strand of JAXIVH010000026.1, from coordinate 263,776 downwards.
CAATACATCCAACCCAGGTTCCACACTGTGACTCACCCCCCCCCCACACTGTCATGGCTGTGCCCATGTGGTCAATGTCCCCATACACCAGCAGGGGGTGCTGTGGGCTGCAACACAGCTGAAGAGTGGACATTTGTGAGGCTTTTGGAGAGCGAAAATTACATTCATGTGTTCATGTATTTATTGCAGTGGGTTGGCTTGGTGTGGGTTGTGTGTGTGTGTGTGTGTGTGTGTGTGTGTGTGTGTGTGTGTGTGTGTGTGTGTGTGTGTGTGGTTATGTGTGTGTAGAAGGAATGTGTCCTAACATTGCAGAGGTAATAGGCATGTGACTTTACACTCACAATTAACAACTAAGAAGAAGCAAACTATTGTTGAAGAAAAGTCTTTTTACGTCACGAGAGATTCCACAGAAAGTGAGTCAACATTGGGACAACACTACCCCCCCCCCCCCCCCCCCCCCCAAACACAAGACAGGCGTCGAACACGCCATTCCACACGCTACATCATGACTGACGGTGCCAGTAAACGGCAGCTCAAGACAGCAACAGACACAGGAGTTGAAAAGTGTGCTGGGTGTGGTTGAGGTGCATGTCTGGTGACAGAGAACGCACTCCTCTACGCTGGCCTGTTAGAGATAAAGCTTCACTTTTGGAATCTGGGGATGAGACCAGTAACAGGGTATTTCTAAACTCAGGAGCAGCATGCGCTCGACAATAACAACGAAAAACACACAAAACAGTAACCAGGATTTCTCCAAATCACATTCAACCGTGACAGTTATTTTTGGTATTCCACTTGCGTTTCATGGTTATTTTCCATGTTCTCTGGCTGCCCCATCAGGACGCGGGTGTCCATTAACAACAACAGTATCAATATGGGTGATTACCAGCAGCACAGCAAACACAGCATCCATTCTACTTCTTCACATCAGAAAGAACGGAGAACGACAGGCAAGCCAGTGTTGAATATTCACATGAGCACTGACTTCATGCCAATGCCCACAGATGGATGCACACACAATAAGGACAGACTCAAGCTGGACACATACCTGTAAAGGAGGTCTTTGTGAAAGGAGGTGGGTTACACATGGGTGATCTCCTGGAATGGAGAAAGACACAAACTCACTGATGGTCCCTAAGAATCATACAACATATCCAACCCAAGCATGATATATAGTTCACAGTTGTAAACATGCAGTATTCCCCGTGGACTTTAAGGCCCTTTAGATATCGCTCTTCACAAATTGGACAAGGTGCAGTCTGGGGCCGAGGGAGGGGGGGTTTTTAGAGACCAGGCTGTGTTGTTGTTGTAGTACTCACTTATGAACAGCAGAGGGCGCACACAGCCTGACAATGAGGGAGCGTGTCTACCAGAGCAACTGAGACTGCATGTGAATGAGGGCTGAGGGTTGATCGTGGTACTGCTGGATGCTGAACACACACACAAGCTAACCTCCTGGCTGGTTCTGCTGGGCCGGAGTACGCTCAGACGTACGCTCGGACGTACGCTCGGACGTACGCTCGGACGTACGCTCAGACGTATGATCAGATGTACGGTCAGACCATTGGTTCCCAAACGGTGTGCCGTGGGATTTTGGAACAAGCATACATTTAGTTTATCAGACTCAATTCATAATGCAGAGGCAAACTATATACCTAAAAACATGTATTTAATTCTTGCCTCATTTTTAATTTTGTGACCTGTCTGGTTTGAATGGGTCTGTTGCTGCTTTGATGAAGCCTAATTTGATAAAGTTTCAAATACATTTTTGAAATTTTGTTAATAAAAAATAAAATAAAGATTTTGTTAATAAATTTGAATAATAGGAGCCTTTGTCACATTTTATTTGGCATTAGTAAATAACTATGCACGTTTACAGATATTTTACGTGATATGAGTGATAACACATGTTATAACAATAGGTGTGCCTTGGGCACAAAAAGTTTGGGAACCACGGGGTCAGACGTACTCACATACGATCAGACGTACACTCAGACGTACGCTCGGACGTACGCTCAGACGTACGCTCGGACGTACGCTCGGACGTACGCTCAGACGTACTCACGTACGGCCGTAACGCGCGTACAGACGACCGTAACAAGTCCCCAAAGACGACGCCCACTCACTTGTTGGACGCTCTGTCCTGCTGCAGGTTGGTCAGCGCGCCAAAGTTGTTCCGTACGGTTCTTAAACTGGCAAGAACCTGGGGGTGGGGGTGGGGGGGGGGGGGGGGGGGGGGGGAGAGACGTCAGACCGGGAGAAAAATATCCGATTCTAATCCTCAAAAGGACACACGTGACATTAGTGACGCACAACGTTACAAATGGGCCGTAAAACAAAAGACAGCCAGAAACTCTTACCTGTGCAAACGGCGTTACAATCATATCGTCCCCATGACTGAGAGCACAGAGAGGGGGGAGAGAGAGGGGGAGAGAGGGGGAGAGAGGGGGGAGACGGAGGGGGAGAGAGGGGGAGAGAGGGGGAGAGAGGGGGAGACGGAGGGGGAGAGAGACGGGGGAGAGAGAGAGAAAGTCACACAAAGTTAGAGCTGTATGAATTGTTAAGTTCCATTATCTTCCATCACACCAGTACCCCGCGTCACGACACTGACGTCTTCGTAGACGCAGCCTGCTAGCCCAGCCTCGGGCCCAGTGGGCCCAACGGCTGAAGAACCAGGACCAGGTGAGCGAGAGGCATGGCCGCCGGTCGGAATGAACTCCCGACGCTTGTTTTTCTGGTTTTTAATGCTAGGCTCGAGTCAATATGTACCGTTGTTTATATTCACACTGTCAGATGAATGCTCAAAGGCGTCTCTCTGGGTTCTTATGGACCAAAGGGGACGCGGACTGCTGTTGTTGACACACACACACACACACACACACACACACACACAAAGACACACACACAGCAGGGTGTGTTTTCTGCACACCACAGTCTGGGTCTCTTTCTGTCTTTAACTCCAGAGGAGACTTAAGGATGGTTGTTCCTCTGCGTCTCCCCGGCTATTTGTCTGGAATGACGGGCGTCTGGGTGGACACACGTGGACACACACACACACACACACGTGTTTTGGGGGTGAAGACCACGTTCAGCAGTTCCAGGCCGGCCCCCCTGTCTGATGTTATGGAACAATAACAAAGCCCAGCACGCTTTAATGTCGTGGAAAGAGTCAATATTTTCATGTGTTATCTTCATAAGAACAAACAGGAGTAGACCTACTGAATGGCGCCTGTTTAGATTCAATATTTCCTGTCTGTAATATCAGCCGAACGTTACGTCGCATTCAATGAACTGGAAACAATTGGTGTGTCAAGAAGGAGATTAAAAAAGCCCACTGCACTGGGGCAGCGTAAAGCTAACACTGTGACATAACAGTCTCTCCTCCAAACACTGTGTGGTCGCCACACACCTAGCGTAGCGCGGTTAGCGTTCACTTTGCACCAAACAAAACAAACGATGACGGTGAGACTCGTCTTGTTTACGTGCATGTTGTCACGTCCGTGCGGATGTTTCCACTTGCTTGTTACTAAAACTAAAACCCATAACTTATTGCAGTTGGCCAGCAACTTAGCTTCACCGTCTTAAGATTTCAAACAGGGAAGATCTGCCGATTCTGAAAAATCCCATCGTCTTCCTGAAGGTACCATAATCACTGACTCACTGTGGTGAAAGTGGCAGCTTACTGCTTTCACTGAGTTGACATGGGAAAATGTGGCAAACAGGTACAGGATAGCTGAACTAAAGCACTGTATATCTACAGGGAGAGACCACAGAACAGCACTAACTAGAAGACTTAACTGCATGTCTACAGGGAGAGACCACAGAACAGCACTAACTGGAAGACTTAACTGTATATCTACAGGGAGAGACCACAGAACAGCAGTAACTGGAAGACTTAACTGCATGTCTACAGGGAGAGACCACAGAACAGCACTAACTAGAAGACTTAACTGCATGTCTACAGGGAGAGACCACAGAACAGCAGTACCTGGATGACTATTTACTGTAAACCTACAGAAAGAGACCACAGACCATATGTCCATATGAATTGCACATCCACCAATATTATATCTGTTGCTGATATTGAGTTTAGGTTTAGTTACAGGGTATGTCCGTCAGGCTGCAGCTACTCTCAAACCAATAATCAATAATCAACCACCTGACTCTGGTACCTGTGTTCCCTTTGGAAATGGCCTGAAAGCTACATGTACCGGACGTGGCTTGATGTTCACCACACCACTGGTGACCAGGGCATGAGAGGTGACCTCACGGTCTCCACGCTGCTGCGTTGTCTTTGTCTTCCCTCCCAATTGGATGTTCCGCGGTCACAGTCAATATTTTTATTTCCTGTAGCGGCGGTTGTAACTCAATAGCCGCGGCCATATGGAAGTGATGAATGCAGCATCAGAGTTCGTCTGACGTCTTCCCCTGGCCGCCGGAGCCCACAGACTCGCGTCTCGAGCGACGTTTTCAGTGCGGGTGGCCGTAGTGATGCTGTGAACATGGATCAATGTGCAGGCCCAGAGCCGGGGAAATGAGGTTAACTTTGCGGCCGAAGAAAAAGGGAATGTTTGAGTGTATCTACTGGTCCCACTGGCCCTACTGGTCCTACTGGTCCTACTGGTCCCAGCGCCGACACAGACCTCCCTGTGAGAACGACCTTGCCGCGTAACGCTGGGGCTGCGCTATGAATAGTCGTCTCAATGTGACACTTCACAATCTGCTGTCACGCACACCAGCTAACCACGTCCGTGGCGCTGCTGGCTCCGGGGGCCGGGCTAATATAAGTAATGTTAAGCTGTCAGTGTGTCATCCAAAGGGCCCTTGGAGGGGACCCGAAACAAACAAGTTCCCCACAGCTACTGAGACAAACGGAGCGCGGACATGCAGACCGAGGGTTATTTTTAGTGTCGAGTACTGAATTCAAAGTTAAACCGCGAGCGATGTCGAAAAATAAAGGCGGCACTCACCTAAAAACAGAACTGACAAACAGAGAGACAGACAGTAGATAGATTGATAGATAGATTTGAACACGTGCTAAAATCAACAACACTCTAAACAACTTCAGAGCCTTTCTAGGCAGACGCGTGTGAGAGCGAGCAAAGGCCATGGTACCACCGTACATCACCGCACATCACCATACATCACCGCACATCACCATACATCACCGCACATCACCATACATCACCGCACAGGACTCAACACTCACATGTCACTGGCGATGGAGGAGTTCCTGGACATGGACTTGGGCGAGAGGTCATAGTCACTGTCGGAGCGGTACAGGAAGGACTCCCTCCGCTGGCTGTGCACGAAGTTGGCCTGCAGGATGAGTCCGGAGCCGGGGCTGGCCATGGGGTCCAGGGGGCTGCGGCCCGACGACGTGCCATTGTCCACATCAAAACTGTTTGGGGGGAAAAAAAACACACACAAAAAGTACAACTTTATTCGACGCGTCTTTGAGGCTGAACCCTCAAGGGTTCAAACGCTGCGGTCCACATTCAGACAACGCCGACGCTTCACGTAGAACAACGTCACCGCAGAGGCCTTCGTCCACGGGCCACGAGCATCTCCCGCCTCGCCGCGCCACCACGAGGGGGCGACGCAGTCTGACCCCCGCGACGCGGTCTGACCCCCCGCGACGCAGTCTGACCCCTGTGACACAGTCTGACCCCTGTGACACAGTCTGACCCCCCTCGACACAGTCTGGCCCCCGCGACACAGTCTGACCCCCCATGAGGAAGTCTGACCCCTGTGACACAGTCTGACCCCCCACGACACAGTCTGACCCCTGTGACACAGTCTGACCCCCCATGAGGAAGTCTGACCCCCCGTGACGCAGTCTGACCCCTGTGACACAGTCTGACCCCCCGCGACACAGTCTGACCCCCCGTGAGGCGGCGCTGCTCGGATTAGGCCGTCGGGCCCCGGGGGAGTAAAGCCCCAGCGGCGCGGCGCCCGGCCCGTGATGTCAGAGCGAGCGACTTAGTGTCTCCCAGGTGAGAGTCTCCACGGGTGACGGGCGGCCCACCGGGGATATCGGCCTTATCGCTACGGTTACCAGACAAGCCTTATCGCTACGGTTACCAGACAAGCCCATAATCCTGGCCTCAGAGCCGAGGTCAGGGGGAGGAGGGGGAGGTGAGTGGGAGGAGGGGGAGGAGGGGGAGGAGAGTGGGAGAGGGTGTGTGTGTGTGTGAGTGGGTGTGTGTGTTTGTGTTTGTGTGTGTGTGTGTGAGTGTGGGTGTGTGTGTTTGTGTTTGTGTGTGTGTGTGTGAGTGTGTGTGTGTGTCTTTGTGTGTGTGTGTGTGTGTGTGTGTGTGTGTGTGTGTGTGTGTGTGTGTGTGTGTGTCTTTGTGTGTGTGTGTGTGTGTGTGTGTGTGTGTGTGTGTGCGTGTGTGTGTGCGTGTGTGTGTGCGTGCGTGCGTGCGTGCGTGTGTGTGTGTACAGGGGGGGTGGGGGGGATTCCCTCCAAGAGGGGTATCAACATCCCTACACTGAGAAGCGGCCACGGTACCATTCCCCATTGCGTGTTGCGTGTCACGTGTCACATGTGATATCACATTCACAAGCGACGTCCACAAAGGCCGACAGAAACACGGCGCCGTTCCGAGTGTCCGTCCACGCAACGGGGCCGTGGTCTCGTGACCCGGTTCTGATGCCAAAACACAGCACTTCGGTCACGCTTGCTCGTAGGTCAAGTTAACGTATGCCTCTCACAACAAATAGTGTAGCATGTGCACACACACACACACACACACACACGCACACACACACGCACACACACACACACGCACACACACCGAGGGAAGAGACGAGCGTCAAGGCCTGGCCGTGACGGGAGGGGAGGGGAGGCACGAGGGAACAACAGAAATCCCCTTCGGCCCTGAAGCTGACATTTGAAGTTGAGCGGGCCGGGGTCGTGAAGGTAAAAAGGTGCTTCAGAACCGCCAGCAGAGAGCATCAGAGCTGCAGTGGGCCGGCGCCAGCAGACAGACCATACAGAAGAGAGTTATGGTCAACTGGCCACCCCTGTCCCACTTGTATCTGTAAACACCGCATCGACACGAGGCTTAGGACGGAAGGACAAAACACCCATGTTGTTTACGCAAAAACCATTCCTTCCATCATCACGGTGTGAGTGTTTGGACGTGGCCCATCGGTCCGCCCTCGCCAAGTGCATGAATAACACCGTCAAACAACCCGGCGTGCCGCTCTCGCCTCTGGAGTGCTGTGGCTCTGCGTCAGGCGGCGCACGGAGTTTAGTCGACATCTGATCTCGCTGTTTGGATTCTGTGATGCGTGGCGACAGCGCATGTGATACGTCCGGTGTGAGGGAAGTATATATTACAGGCATTAGCAAAAAAGTACAAACTAGGCTTTGGCTGGAGTTTTGCCTGAGCGAGTGATACTCTAAGAGGGTGAAGTGATTATCCTAGCTTATTTAACCCCCCCCGCCCCAAGCTGCAGCCATCTATTATGTATGGCTGCTCTCTCTCTTCCCCATAAACAGACACCGGCCCCCACCCCACAGAAACACTTTTTTGGCCCGTAAGACGAAATGCATCAATAACTGGTCTTTGTTGACTGCTGCACTGCAACCTGGCCAGAGCCAGGCTCTTGAGAGAGGGGGGAAAAAGGATATAGATATAACGTAGACATTATATGATCATACCGTGCTTGTCTAAGATGTGCAGTGTAAAGCTGAACAGTGATCTTTAAAAGACACTTGCACTCCTCAAAGACAATGTCACTGTCCAGCTGTCTCACTGAGTTCTGATGTTTGAGCCAGAGGTACTGGTCTGTCAGTAAAACAACACCCTGGAATGAACAGCCACACCATTATCACCAACGGTGTTGTCAATAAGCACTCTATCACCACTACACACACACACAGACACACACACACACACACACACACAGACACACACACACACACACACACACACACACACACACACACACACACACACACACACTTCTGTTGTCTGCAGCCTCTAAACTGTCTCTCCTTCTGTAGTCTGCAGCCTCTAAACGGTCTCTCCTGTATTCGGTAGCCTCTAAACCTTCTCTCCTTCTGTAGTGTGCAGCCTCTAAATGGTCTCTCCTGTATTCTGTAGCCTCTAAACTAGGGTTTGGGGGTTGTTCGTACAACCTAGGGGGGCGATGGGAACGTGAGAGGTTTTGTTTTTTTTGTTTTGTTTTTACATTTTAAACTTTCATAGTTTTCAAATTTTGTTATATATTTTGTTATTATATTTTGGTGCAAAATAGGCTACCTGAAATAAAGAGGCTATTTTCATTCATGGGTTTCTAACCGCTGTAGCGTCTCAGCTCCATTTGACTGTTTATCTGTCTCAGTGGTCATACAGCGCAGCTCAGGCCTGCACACGCCCGGTCGCGCGATCTGTTTACGCGATCTGTTCACGCGATCTGTTTGGTGATTGATTTGATTTAACTGTTATTCACCTGATCATTCACACGATGTGCAGATGTTGTTCACGTGATGTGCACATGATTTGTGTCCATGATAAAATGACACGTCTTGTTGCCTACATTTAATGTTCCTATTGATTTAAAAAAAAAAACAACTACATTACAACCAATGCTGATATGGTAGTGTTTTTTTAATCCAACCAGCCTCCTTATTGCTTATAACAGTGAGCTAAATCTACTTAATAATAAAAACAGGCTCATATATACAATTCCAGAAGAAACCAAAACAATTGTTGGGGGGGGGGGGGGGGGCACCGGAGGATCAAAGTAAGGTCAGGGGGGCATTTGCTCAAAAAGGTTGAGAACCAAACAGTCTATCCTTCTGTATTCTGTAGCCTCTAAACGGTCTCTCCTTCTGCAGTCTGCAGCCTCTAAACGGTCTCTCCTTCTGCAGTCTGCAGCCTCTAAACGGTATCTCCTTCTGTAGTCTGCAGCCTCTAAACAGTCTTTCCTTCTGTAGTCTGCAGCCCCTAAACAGTCTTTCCTTCTGTAGTCTGAAGCCTCTAAACAGTCTTTCCTTCTGTAGTCTGCAGCCTCTAAACGGTCTTTCCTTCTGTAGTCTGCAGCCTCCAAACGGTCTCTCCTTCTGTAGTCTGCAGCCTCTAAACGGTCTCTCCTTCTGTAGTCTGCAGCCTCTAAACAGTCTCTCCTTCTGTAGTCTGCAGCTTCTAAACAGTCTCTCCTTCTGTATTCTGTGGCCTCTAAACGGTCTCTTCTTCTGTAGTCTGCAGCCTCTAAACAGTCTCTCCTTCTGTAGTCTGCAGCCTCTAAATGGTCTGTCCTTCTGTATTCTGCAGCCTCTAAACGGTCTCTTCTTCTGTAGTCTGCAGCCTCTAAAGGTCTATCCTTCTGTATTCTGTAGCCTCAAAACGGTCTCTCCTTCTGTAGTCTGCAGCCTCTAACGGTCTCTCCTTCTGTAGTCTGCAGCCTCTAAACGGTCTCTCCTTCTGTAGTCTGCAGCCTCTAAACGGTCTCTCCTTCTGTAGTCTGCAGCCTCTAAACGTCTCTCCTTCTGTAGTCTGCAGAGCACCCAGCAGTCCACAGGACACACCATATTCTGCAGTGTATTCTGCAGAACAAGTCAAATCTCAAGAGGGTCATATCTCTGCATGTGGCTAATGAGTGTGTCCTGTTGAGGGGGAGAGAACCAACAAGCAAAGGCATTCTAGTCATCCTGTTCTCCTCTAAACACACAAACACGCACGCACCCATTCACACACAAGCTTGTACACAAACACGCACGCACCCATTCACACACAAGCTTGTACACAAACACACACACACACACACACATAAAAGCCATAGAAAATCATAGAAAAGGCTCGCCTGAAGATTTCAAAGCTTTCGAAGCTACGCTGCCACCATGCTACAAATCATCATCTACCACAAAGTTTATTTTGGCTTCATGTCTTTAAGCACCCGGACGTGTGCTTCAAGTGCCGCACAACATACAAGGCAGCGTTGTGAGACTTCTGGTTATTTTCCAGCCGTTTAGCTCTGCGTGCGCATCCATCACCTCGCCCTGTTTACTGCAGGCTGTGACACCCGAAGCAGGACACCGATGTATATACACGCCTGACGTACAGACCCACGAGCGGTACGTGACCCCGAGTCAAACACACACCGTCACGTGTGTCCTTTTGTTGAACGTGGTCTGCGTTGCAACACGCAGGCACACACACACACACAGGCACGCACACAGTGGAGCGACATAAGCAGGTGAACACCTGACATATGTCCAACAGCTGAGTCATAATCCCACACAGTGGTACGTCACGGCCCCCCCCCCCCCACCCCCCCCCCGTCATCCCCTCACCTCCTTTAAGCCCCTTGTCTCTTGCGACACTCATAGTTAGGCATGCATCAGCCCACATTCATTGGTTATGCATGACCGGCCAGAACATAGACTTTGGGGCCGAGGCATTACTTAAAGACCAGCCAGGGACCGGCAGCCCGCTCGTATCTCACATCAAAGTGGGAATGTGCAGCGCTCGTTCCCCCCCCCCCCCCCCCACTCGGACCCCGTGAGCCGGCAGACTTTGTTAAATTAGCGAGAACAAACCAAAATAATGAGCGTAAAGGTCAGCGACGCTGGTGACTGAGAGGTGAGATTTAAAGGTGCAGTGACTGAGAGGTGAGATTTAAAGGTGCAGTGTCGGAGAATCCGGTGGCATCCAGTGAAACTGGACTCGGCAGGCGTTGAATGTAATATTCAGAAGTACCTTTTCATTTGTTCGTAACCCCATGAAAATAAGAATCGTGGTCTTTGTCACCTTACAGTGAGCCCCTTTATGTATCTACACGGGGAGAGCGTCCTCTGCCACGGAGCCCGCCATGCTGCGCTGCCATGTTTCTACAGTAGCCCAGAACGGACTAACGTTTTCACAATTGTGTATGCTGTCTGTTTGTAATCTGCAACCAAACACCTGATGGCCACTAAATCCTACACACTGCACCTTTAAAACGACGTGACGCGCGAGAAACATGGGAAGCAGCAAGGGTGGCGGTGGGGGAGTGGGGGGAGAGGAGGGGGGGAGAGGGGGGAGGGGGGAGGGAGCTGCCTGGAAAGAGAATCCAAATATTCTAGAGAGGAGGGGAACATGTGGGGAAATTCAAATCTATAAAAGGGAACGATCGCGGCCCAAGATGTGGAGAAAACATTTAGGCAGCCCGGCGCTGGACGGAAGACAGGAAGCTTAAGGAGCAGGCCTCCTCATCTGGGGAACATCTGGGGAACATCCGCACTTACACCCATCTGGAGAACTTATCTGCAACCGGCCGTAACGAGCCAGCGGTCCGTCTCAAAGCTGACTTCAAAGCGAGGAGCAAACCTCCTTCCCCAGACTTCCCCGTCATAACCGATGTATGACTTCATCAAATGATTTAATCTGTTGACGTGAGGGACGAACTGGATATCATGTACTCCGTTAACATTCCACCAATCCATCGGGTTTACGGAACAGCATCCACACACGAAGAAAAAGAAGCTGTGGTTTCCCCACGCCCTTGTCTCACGTGACCCCCCTCACCCTACGTCTCTGCTCTGAGAACACCCCCACAGACACTCCATGCACAGCTAAAGGGACTGTTATCCATAACCAACACATGTCATAGTAGCTGTTAGCAGGACAATTGTTGGAAGTGTGGCACTTGGAGTGCAGTGTGTAAACGCAGTGTATCTGGGCACAGCCATCGCACAACAGCGGGCAGTTTGAAATATAGTGACAGACCATTTGTGCCAACAATAACAGTCACGGTAGGACATTGCTCGGTCACTCTTGGCCGAGTACAGTGTTGCCAAACTCTGTCTCTCTGCATCACTCTCTGAGTGCATGTAGATCATTCTC
>JAXIVH010000026.1:246936-249436 GCA_036785325.1 Urophycis tenuis | reverse complement strand
ACCGTGACCTGATACCGCAGCAACGCGGCCTACACCTCTCCCCGGAACCCGTTCACAAAAGGTTAAACAAACAGAGCTCGCCCATCTGAGCTCTGCAGGGTCTCCGCTCTCAGAGGCCCACACACTAAACCCCCGGTCTGCCACATAGCCGCACAGCGAAGGGGCCTCAAACTGGTCAATACTGTACAGGCTCCTTACTCTGCCCTCAGCCTCCTCTTGGTCGTGGAGGGAAAGTGAGTGAGGGGAATGTTAGACAAACACCATGAGAACTACCTTCAGGGCAGCTAGGGGTCAGAGGGCTTCACACACATTCTACTTGATTTGTATCATCCAGTGTTTCTGTGTGTGTGTGTGTGTGTGTGTGTGTGTGTGTGTGTGTGTGTGTGCGCATGCCTGTGTGCGTGCCTGCGTGTCTGTGCATGCGTGTTTGTGTGAATGTGTGTGTGTTTGTGTGTGTGTGTGTGTGTGTGTGAGAGAGAGGGGTTAGTGGAATGGGGGAAGGCTGTGTTGCAGCCTGGGAACACAGCACAAACGAACCGAGTGAAAATAAACGGGTAGCAGCGCAGAAGCTAAAGGGCAGATCCAGTTTCTTGGTAGGCAACGAGCGCTAACAGCCAAGGACAAGTTAAGACAAGAGAGAGAGAGAGAGAGAGAGAGAGAGAGAGAGAGAGAGAGAGAGAGAGAGAGAGAGAGAGAGAGAGAGAGAGGGAGAGAGAGAGAGGGAGGGAGAGAGAGGGAGAGGGGGGTGGTCGTGGTGGAGGATGGTACATGCCTTTGGCGCTGCATTCTGGGTCCTGACTGATTCTATTTGGAGCGTTTCATCACGGAGCGCAGAGGGACACGTTGCGACGGTCACGTCTAGAGACAGCGAGACGCGCGGTGGCGCCCACCAGGGGGCGGCGGCCCGGAGCACGTGAGCGAGAGCGACGTGCGTCGGAGGGACGGACTGACGGCGGCCAGCAGCGCCCAACGCCGCCTCCCCTGGATTCAGGCTGGCGGAGCGGCGCAGCCTCAACAGCTGCGACACTTAAACCAAAGCCATCAGGGAGGGACGAGACGTGGACGGGGGGACGACCTCCTCTGACGGGGCCAGAACAAGACATTCTTGTAACCGAGGGGGAGACGCGAAGTGAAAGACAAGACCTGAAGACAGACACCGTGACCTGACGCATGTCCCCCGGTACAAGACGTTCCCCGGGTAGAACCCGGGGAAAAACAAGGTGGCGGACGAGGACACACACACACACAGCAGAGGACTCTGGACCACAGGGCTCACGCAGAACCACCTGAGCCCCAAACATGTGGACGGTACCGCTGAGAGGAAGTACCACGAGATGGAGGGCATCGGACTGTATATCCTGTTGTGCACAGACAGACGGGCGGACGGACAGACAGAGGGACAGACGGGCGGACAGACAGACCGACGGACACGCGGACAGACAGACAGGTGGACGGACAGACAGACGGGAGGACGGACAGTCAGATAGTCAGAAGTACAGACGGACAGACGACAGTCAGAAGGACAGTCAGACAGACAGACGGAGAGACAGGACAGACAGACAGGCAGAGAGGGCTGGCGGTGGAGGGGTGACGGAGAGCAGCTTTACCAGATTCCCTCAGCGTTGCGTAGCGAGCTGGTGGAGCGCGAGCGCGGCTTCAGGATGATGCTCATGGTGCGGCGAGGAGCTGGTCGTCAACACGTGCTCACAACAACCACACACTCTCTCCTCCCTCTCTCCTCCCTCTCTCCTCCCTCCCTCCCTCCCTCTCTCTCCCCCTCCTCGCGGTTCACCCCCGAGTGTTTCCTGTTCGCCTGGCCGCAGAAGCCCACCGCAGCCCGCTCTGCCGGGGGACGCGGGCTCTGGTCTGGGTTAGGGTCCTACGTCCACAGTAGCCACCACTTCGTCCAGTCTGGTCCGCTCCAGTCCGGTCCAGTGGAGGGCTGCTGAGCGTGTTGGAGCAGCCAGCCTCTCTCTCTCTCTCTCTCTCTCTCTCTCTCTCTCTCTCTCTCTCTCTCGCTCTCCCCAGTGGACGTAAGCCGTCTTGTTCCTCTGTGAACTGGGATAACAGTGTGACCCTCTCACGTGTCTACCAAGTGTCTCTGCCTTGCTTTCTCAATTTCAGCCCCCCCTCCACACACACACTCTCTCTCTCTCCCTCCTCCCCCTCCCCCTCTCTAACTCGTCTCCCTTGACAGCCCCGGTGCATGAATCAACCATGCACATTTGTTTCTCACTCCTTTTCTGAATGGCTGCTGTCCTTATCTTCAGCCATTATGGAGTGTGCTAACCATAACCCTTTCTCCCTCTCGCTCCCCCGCTCTCTCTCTCTCTTTCTATCTCTCTTTACCACTTTCCCCCGCCTCCTTCAGTATGGCCCACTATCTTACTCTTCGTCTCCCTGAATTGACACATAATCTCTCTCTCTCTCTCTCTCTCTCTCTCTCTCTCTCTCTCTCTCTCGCTCTGCTGCCTGTATCTGCAGGAGAGAGGGTAGTTTT
>JAXIVH010000026.1:224188-246736 GCA_036785325.1 Urophycis tenuis | reverse complement strand
GAGACAGAGGAAGAGAGATGGAGAGAGAGAGAGAGAGACAGAGAGAGAGAGAGGAACAAAGATTGAGAGAGAGAGGAAGAGAGATGCAGAGAGAGGAGAGAGAGGAACAAAGATGGAGAGAGATGGAGAGAGAGAGAGAGAGAGAGAGAGAGAGAGAGAGAGAGAGAGAGAGAGGGAAGAGAGATGGAGAGAGAGAGAGAGAGGAAGAGAGATGGAGAGAGAGGAGAAGAGAGAGAGAGAGAAGAGAGAGGAGAGAGAGAGAGAGAAGAGAGAGAGAGAGCAGAGAGAGATGGAAGAGAGAGAGACGGAAGAGAGATGGAGAGAGAGAGAGAGAGAGAGAGAGAGAGAGAGACGGACCTCCCTCCCTGCTCCCTCCCGACATTTATTTGCCACTGAGACGGGTTGCGTGTTATGCACCTCTGATTGACAGGCAAAACAGCATCCCTGAACCAATCACATCGACAGAGATGCCCTGATCGGTCAGAAATGAACCGGGCGCGGTCTACAATCAAAATGGGCTCATACAGACTCTGGCGGTCGACTAAAAACAAATATTTTCAAAGCGCATTTCCCTCACTCATAGCTGAGGGATGGATACAGCACCTTGACATACACGCTGTTGACTCATCAAGCCTCTGCATCGGCAGATTAAAGTGAAGCACGCACGCAAGGGGTGGAAGTGGTAAAGCATTCACAGCTACATCTTGTGTCTCTAATAGAGAGCCTTCCATAGGGCCTCTCGTTACCACGAGAACTCCATTTCACCGGAGATCGGGGAATCTACTCAGCGAACGTGCAGCACGTCACGACTGCTCGGAGACAACATG
The DNA here is from genome assembly GCA_036785325.1 of Urophycis tenuis. Lineage (NCBI taxonomy): Eukaryota > Metazoa > Chordata > Actinopteri > Gadiformes > Phycidae > Urophycis > Urophycis tenuis. The sequence goes on along the minus strand of JAXIVH010000026.1, from coordinate 245,909 downwards.
TCCGTGGGAAAGTGCTGCTCGTTGAGAGATGCCATTAACCTGCTAATGGATTGAAACTTCCTCTCAAGTGGGACTCATGTGCCCCTCCCATCAGAGTGTGCGTGTGTGTGTATGTGTGTGTGTGTGTGTGTGTGTGTGTGTGTGTGTGTGTGTGTGTGTGTGTGTGTGTGTGTGTGTGTGTGTGTGTGTGTGTGGTCATGCAATCTACTTCAGGGGATCTGAGAGGCCGGTGGGCCGCGTACTGTATATGCCCAGTGGAGAACTCCCATCGAGTCCCATTGAACAGAACCGGTGTGGTTCTGTTCAAACCCCAACCGAACACTTCCAAGGCTTCCCACGCAAAATTCTACAATGAATTACCACTTTGTTCTTTAAAGAATTTATCATCAATAAATATGAGGACTTGTCACTGCGATGGGTGCTTTTCTTGTGTTCCTCTCAGCCAACGTCCTTGCTCTGAAGCCTGCTGCTACCGTCGTGTTCTGCACCGACCTGACGAGCTTATACGGGCTGCCTCGTTCAATTTGCCTGCATCCGTAATTTCTCAATTTCCACCTTTGTCTTTCTCAAACTCTGCAGTCGGAGACCTCCACCTCCACTTGCCATCTGAACAGGCAACTCAATAATTGTCCGACAAAGAGTAACATCCAGGTTTTAATGAGTTATTATCAGCCCTTCGCTTCCCATTCACTCTGTGACAGAGACGCAGCGCCGGGTGCGAAGGAACAGCTTAATTTAATAGCTCTACACGACCAAATGCTTTTATCAACTTGCCATTTGAAGCTGATGGAGGATAATTAACGTCGGGTTATTTGCCGCCTGTATATCCAAAAGGCATTCGTCACATTCCTTTCGATTTGCCTCGGAGTTCTGCCAGAGTGGTTTGTCATGCTGGAGCCGTGGCAGCCTATACGGTTTGATAACGGCTGTGGTGGTTTTATATATATATAGTCCAACACCCGTGGAACGTAATGACTTCCGACCGGGAGGAAAGCTCTCTGGGGCCTTACCTTCACCGCCGGCCCCAGTGAGCACACAGCGAGGCTGGGATGGGAAATCAAGGACCCCAGGTTCACCCTGAACTGCATGAGGCAGGGAGGGGGAATGAAAAACAGGGCAGGAAAACTGTTGGTATAGGGTACAATGTGGAGGGTGGGGGGGGGGGGGGGGGGGGAACACTTCTACTCGCAGACAGAAATGCCAGCGACTGAGAGAATCCAGACGGGAAGCAGCCGGACATGTCTTAATCATCGGCCGCGGACAAAGACGCCGCTGTGGCACGCGTGCGGTGGACAGAAGCATGCGGGAGGGGAGGACCGGGGAGAAATGCCAGCTCGTCTTTGCGGAATGCTCCAGATTCTCGCCGAGGTCTCCCGGGAGGCCAGAGGCAGGGACCGTGCCCCGCGCGGGACGTGACACATTGAGATGATGTGTTTCAGCTCGGGGCTGCTGGGCTGTGCCATCTAACAAAGCCAACACACACATACACACACACACACACACACACACACACACACACACTAACACACAGGAGGACTCAGTGCAACACAGGAACAATAGCACAGAGGAGAGCGAAGCACACACGTGAAGTGAGGTTTCTGTTCCCCTTGACGGCAAATGCCTTTCTAAGAGGAAAACATGAAATGCTGGATTTCACCTTTATAAATAACTCAAATGGAAGGCTTTAGTCATGTTTCTGTGAAGTTGATGGGCGTTTACTGAAAATGCTAATTAATACACTGCAGTCACAAAACGCCACAGTGGTATTGGGTTGTGTAATCAGGTGGACTGTAATCTGCCTGGCCAGGTAGATATCCATGGATTAAATGCCTTAGTGCCTTTGACCATCTCTTGGACAGGTGCCTTTTAATGAGCCTCTAGAGCAAAGGGTGAACGCATACACGGTTGTGAGTTTACCGATGGAAACCCGCAATAGAAGGATCTTTCATTCCCGAACTGCCACAATCATTTTCCTTTTTTCAAAATTTAAACGGCAAAATCAATCCGCCTCCATGACGCGTAACCGTCCATCTTCACGGGCGAGTGATCGTTGCGGGTCTTCACCACCTTGTCAACCCCGGCTCCCCCTGTCTTAATCCCGGGAGCAGGATTTACATCCCTCACCGCTGCTGAGCCTCTTTACACCGGGTGAACATCCTGTCAATACATATGATCATTCTGTCACCGACAGAATGGCTCAGTCAGCCGACAGGGATTTGTGTTTCTTTTTTTTTCTTTTTTGTTGTAATCCTTGGATCCGGAGATCCAGTGATAAGTAGGGATGTAAGTGGAAGGGGAGGGAAGTGGGTGCCTCCGAGCTTTTGCATTACAGCTGCAGCGTTAACGGACAGATATGACGGTGACCTTCTCGGGTGTCGTTTTGTTTGGCTTGAGAAGCAGGAGGCTGTCAGCGTCTCCCATGTGCCTGGGCGGTGTTGGGTGTCTTCACTGTCACCGCCTCAGGGGCGTGTGCTGCCCGTATGCAAGAGGACGTGTTTTAAAGACGTGCTGCTGACCAACGCGTCCTTTTCCTCATTTTGACTTAGGTCACCTACAAAGCATGCCCTCTTTGCAGACTTTATAAAAGTAATGACCGCATCGTCTCTGTGAAGGCTCTGAAGTCAGAGCGTTTAGACGGCGTTAAGACGTAAGACGGATCATCGCTAGAAATGTCACCTCTCTTTAACGCACAGCGTTTCCAACCAGGCGTTATAGATATGGGCTCTCATAACTGGTACAACTTTAGTATTACGCGGATCTGATTTAGATCTCCTCCAAAGCCCAGTTCACCTGTCTGGGCTGTATGATTGGTGAATATCAGAAGCCTACTCTGTGCGTTTTGTCAACGCCTCCCTTCATGTTGTCAGTTCCTTGGTGAAGGACGAGCGATGCCCTCTCGTTAATCTCTTTAGTCACTTTGAATAAACCGTGCGTTCAACACAAGGAATACATCATCAAAAATGCATAGCACCGACTTCTGAAAGCACCCCTTTTTACTACGACTTCCCCCACCGGGGCTGCATGGCACAAAGCCGCGGCTCTACTTCCAGACGACTATCACAAAAGTGGCGTACGCCTCGAATAACTGCTTAACGCAATAACCACCAGTCGGTCTGCGCCCCGCAAAGTTCAACCATTAATACGAGATCCGACTTGTTATACTTTCATCTCCTTTCGCTGCCTCTTGCCTCTTAATCCCCTCCAAACACGCCCCATCTTTTAAAACGAGGAGAGAGAGGGAGAGATAGAGACGGGAGCTTGCTAAAGAACAAAAAAAAAACACCACAACACATCTTTCATTTACCGTCGAAGACCTTGAAATGACGACGGCCACGACATCCGCGATTTCTTCAAACCGGGCCGGTGGCCCGTGTCCACTGCGTAAGTCCGGTCCATGGCGATGGAGCCGAGGTATCTCTCCGTGTCCGAGAAGCCCCTTTGTCTGACTCGGTGGTTCTTTCGCACTCCGAGCGTGTGATGGAGCGGAGGCTGCGCGCCCTGGTGCTGCCGCCACAAATGTTTCGGCGCTTTGGCACATCCAGGGGCTCCTCCGCCCAGGGACGCTGTCGCCACTTTCCCGCAGGCAGAATCCATCCCTTTTGGGGCGGTGTCCACGGGGTTTAAATAAAAATAATATAAATAGGCCTATATAATGAGGAATTAGGGAAAAGAAAACGAAAGAGCAAAAAGCTTGGGCATCCGACCCTCGGGGGGTTTGTGGAGGACGCACGGCAGCTCGCCACGCACACGACGATCAGGGTCCACCGTTTAAAAAGTATCGCGGGCAAGAAACTTTTAAGTTGGTCACAGAGTGGTCCGGGGTTGCCGTGTGTTTGCTGACAAACTACGCTCCGTTAACTCCATGAAATGGTTGACTTGCGGGAATACTTAACGCAGCCGAGGAAAACGCGTCCGCGCATACTTTTGACCAAACTGCAAAAACGAAATTGCAGGTATTACACATTTAGAAGCACATCACAGTTGGTGCGTCGAACAGGAACCTGACTACAGCTGCTTCCCTTCTGTCTCCGGATTCACGCCCATTTCGACAAGGTAACGTGGGGCTGCCGCAGTTCCACAGACTGCCAGTTTACTCCACGTCCACGGGACAGACCACGCAACGAACGTGACCAACAGCAACGCAGCCTAAACTTCTACAGAGCGTACACAGTAGAATAAACCTGACGCGCGCCATTGTGTAAAATATCCACGGGTTTTAGGGAGAAGGGAAGCTCCCCCCGTCCTCCCAGCTTCCAGTTCCTCCGCAGGAGCCAGCAGGCGAGGAATATAGCAAACAGGATAATCCATAAACATGAGAGACCTACCTAAGCACCTCCTCTGAATGCCCGATGAGTGGAAAGAGGTGTGAATGGAAGAGGAGCAGGTAGCCCTGAACCGTGAGGCAGTGCAGTCCAGTGCCGTCCCATTGACCACATGCAGACAGCAGCACCTTTTGGAGTATGTCTTCAGAAGCTTTGCTATCCGCAATTTATATGTAGCCGGGATCAAAGCTTAGCAAAATATTGTATTCATTTGTTAAGAGCGCATCATGTGCATGTTTTACTGCTTCCAGTGAAGCATCCTTTTTTTGGGTTAAGGCTTGGGGAATGTCTGGTGCCACATGTGTGTGTGTGTGTGTGTGTGTGTGTGTGTGTGTGTGTGTGTGTGTTCTGACCACATCTTGCAGGGCATTTCTAATATCCAGCCATACTGCATATTGCTTAAAGTAAATATTGTTTCTGCTTCACCACGGAAGGTGTGTCTGTATGTGTGTGTGTGCGTGTATGTGTGTGCGTGCGTGTATGTGTGTGTGTGTGTGCGTGTATGTGTGTCTGTGTGTGTATGTGTGTGTGTGTGTGTGCGTGCGTGTATGTGTGTCTGTGTGTGTGTGTGTCTGTGTGTGTGTGCGTTCTCTTCCCTCACTCCACCTCTAGTTGAAGCCCATCACACCAGAACCTAACGAGATGTGGAATCCAATTTCTCCAGCTTCCACACCAGGAATGCAATCTTTCCCTCAGAGGGGCAAGCTGCCTGGGGACCGACGTGGCAGCGAAGAACAACAGGGATGATGACAGCACCACTGAGCGATGTGGAACATCACACACACACACAGGAACACAGGCACACACACACACACACACACACACACACACACAGCCCATTCTCGCTCTGCCAAAGTTGCCACTTGCTCTAGCAGAGCAATTTTCCACTGTCCTATGGATCATCCTGCAATGTTCCAGCTTCCCACAACAATGCTACAGGATAGCTCTGTGTTAGCACGTCGCGCGCATTCGCTCTCACGGGAGATGTTACGGGACTGATGTGTACCATTTCATCATCATCATCATCATCCCCCCAAAAATAGCCTTTGATACCACAACAAATGTGCAGGGGGAGAGAAAAAACGGAAACAATGGTGAAATCCAGGGTTTATTCTGTGAATAAAATTGTAAGTAAGTAAGTAAGATTGTAAGTCGCTTTGGACAAAAGCGTCTGCTAAATGCGCCCTTTACCCTTTATAAAATTTCCCAGTGTTTGGTTGTTAGGACAAAAAGGAGGCTGCAGCCACGACCCAAACACAAACCACCAAATAAAGACGAAGCCAGCGTTAAAACACACCATTCATCGTATACCATTAGAAATACAAAGTCAGTGCTTCCATTGGACGGTGTCCCAGACAGTCCAGACCTCACTCTCAGAGCCTTCGCTCAAAGCAAGGCGTTTCTGGATGTCTGTCAAGGAGACTGTATTCATATGAGTCGTATCATTTGGAGCGTGTGCAGCAGGCGGCGGCCAGGTGGCTGAGTTTAGTGTATCTCTGTACAGTAGTACCCGTACCTCCTACCATGTGGCCCATGTAGAACAGCACCATGTAGAACAGCACACTGTAGCCCAGCCTTCTGTTGCGCCCCGATGACAGTCTAACATACCCACCATTTTGCCTGTTTAATATTTTAACAAGCATTTCCAAATGAAATTACCATTCTGTCACCGTTCTTTCTAGCTCTCTACCTTTCACGGGCTGTTTACTGAACTATAAGAACAACGCCAATGCCATTATTGTATTTTTACCAAGTGCTAAAAGGTATTGTGAATCACAATTTCCTCTGATGGTTGATATTTTTGGTTCCTGATGTAGTGAGTCACAGCAAATCTCTCTCTTACTGAAGCCCACTGTAATGACAAATTGATACATGTTTTTGCTTTTTAGCGGTTGGTAAAATATGCATTGAGAGTGGAGATTCATGTGATATTATTGTTCCCCATGTGGTGTAATATTATGTGGAGATAGCTTCCAATGCCACATTTATTTTGAGGTAATCATTTGATATTGTTTTTATCTGATCTGCATATAACATTTAGAAAGCGCCTCAAACAAGTGACAATATGTGGGGGAAATGTTTATAATAAATCTACCAGAGCTGGGATTATTGCAAAAGTTTAGTATTATTAATATCTATCATATGCTGCATTCAGACATATTGTGTTAACTACTCAAAAATGTGGAATATAGTTATTGTCTTATGACCCATTGTGAGATTTTACACACATCCCTCAATCAACAGTGAATGTTTGATTCACCAGCAAAATGGTAGATGTGTTCAGTAGGTGGAGATACCAGCTAGTTAAAGAAGACTAAAGAAGACTGATGAGAGCAAAGACACTAAAGCAGCTTACACCATGGTCAATTGTGATGACTTTAACTTGAAACCTTGAAACATAACAATAAAATAGATATTAGATTATCTGAACAATATATTATTGCAAAGCATTTCATAGCACTTGCTGGGTGGGCGCTAACAAAGCTATTGGCACAATGTCAAATATAGGTCACTTTAATATGCAAATAATGAACCCTGAACTTCACAAAGGAGAGTTATAATATCAGGAGTAGGAGGAGTGGTACAGGATTTCACACTCTTTCTGTTGCACAACACTGGCTTCTATTCATTTTATGTTGCCTTGAATTATAGATGAATGAAAGCTTGAAGCCAAGTGAAGATGAATGGCCATTGTTACCGTTCTCCATGGCTCCCATTTTGTTTCGGTGACGAACATTTTGACTTTGAAATTACACATTTTGTTTGCTCATGAGACGTGCAAAAATATATAATGGGAATGATGGCTCTTTATAATGGGAATTCTGAGAATAAAGCATTGTCACATGTTATTAGTGTCACACACACACACACACACACACACACACACACACACACACACACACACACACACAATCTCAACACCCAAGTCTAATTTGTTTGACCTACAGAATTTCCCTCCAGGGATCATCCTTTGTTTTAACTCAGAAGTTTAATCCATAGAAAAGTTTCTTTCCAAACAATTATATTTGAGCTACATTATCGACATACAAAAGGTCAATTTATGCATGTTCTTCAATATCAAACAGAGACGAAATCAACCCAAAAACACAATGAAACGGAATGTTATTTTGTACGCAGTGGAACAAAAGAGGCAAACAACAGAGGTGTGAGACACGTCGCGGGTGTCAGGGTGACACCCAAAAACATGATCCTTGGTGACAGTCGAGTCCACGTGCTCAGCGACACACGGAGCCTGCAGCGCTGACGAGCCGGAGCTTCAGAGGTAAACATTGTGACACGGAGCTCACGGAGCACACCGAATCTCGACCAACCGGTCCCCCTGCATACAGTAGGGACGGCACATCAGTGTCATCCTCATGACCAACTCGGCACAGCGACCCTGCGACGCACTGCGAAGGGGGAATCCAAAAATACACACAGATGTTATCCCCCCCGCCTGCGTTCGCCTGCACCCGGCAGAGCAGTGGCGGGGATCAATTCAAACACCTATTGTAGCCGGCGCGCTGGGAGACAGCTCTGCTCTGGGAAGCATCACCGCTAATAAATGCATGCAAATGAAGCGGCTTGCCGCTGCCGCCGTGGGCCCGGCCGTGCATGAGACAACTCACTCACTGCCGAGGTTATTTCTTTCAGGCCGGCGCCCCGAATCGTCGCCCATTGTGAGGTGGGAGCGGCGGGGGCGGGGTGCAGTAATGAGGCGGTGCCTCAGCCGGCTGCTCTCTGCATTGTTTGGTCAGAGAGCTGGACGCGGCGCGGGGGCCCTTCCACGGCCAGCGTGCAGCCATGGCTGCAGAAGTCTGGGAGTGCACGGCGGAGAGGACGGGAAGGCCCTCCTGTGGTTCTGCTGCTGATGAGGACGGATGAGGGCCCGACGACGCAGAATCCCCCATCCAACGGAGCACGGAGCACACAGAGGGCCTGTCTGCCTCTTTGGTTGACGTCCACCCATCTGTCTCCGTGTACAGCCGGTGATCCAACCCCCATGTAATGATGTAGGGGCGTCCATGCTTCAGAGGCCCACTGTGATTATAACAGCGAGCCATGCGGATTGAAATACACTTTCTCAAAGGCTTTGGGGTTTAAAGGCGGCCTTCTCCATTGGTTTTCTAGTCGTCTCGTTTGAATATAGATTGGGGGCGTACAAAACATCACTGGGAAATGCAAGGATCATTTGTCTTGTGTAGTACTATTTTGTTTTATGATAGTTATGATTATATGATTATATATAATTGTTTTGCAACATGGTACACATCAACAAGTTTGGCAGGATGTTTAATGACGTTTGCAAACCTGCTCACTTTTAATTAGTGCAGTGTGCATCATGTGGTGGCATCTAGTGGAACAGACTGGGCGGAAATCGAATATAATATTCATCAGCATGTTTTAATAAGTGTATAAAAATGAAAAATAAATAAATCATGAAAATAAGAAGAGTGGTTGTCAAAAGGCTTCATTAACTTAGAATGAGCCCTTTATTGGTTCTGTGGGAATGGGCTTCCTCACTGCTTGCTGTAAGCTACTGAATGTGCACACTGCGCCTGTAAACTTGTATACGACTTGAGATCGGTCGTTCCTCTTCTCTTGTTTAATCTGGGCCAATGAATCATGCATTTCTTAAAAACCTCGATGCAGTGAAATTTTGAATGGCATTATAATTGCAGCCTCTTTTTTTAATGACTTACTGTCTGAATTTTTCCATCAGATAATCGATTTCCATCATACCCTTATGAGTCACGGATTAGAATAGAATCACTTAACTCTCCTGAGTGGCCATCTGTAGTTAGCAGTAAGATGTGGAGTGGGACAAAGCCCACAAAATAACAAACATAACATTATATACATGTGTCATTTTGGCGTGCAGTCCAATCAGCGGCTCCAGCTGCAAAGTTGCTTGTGGTTCTGCTGGTCTGCAGGATATCAGTTTCAGGCCTGATGGAAGCACTTTCTGTTCTTGAGTGTGTCCTCTGGGGGCTGTTGAGTTCGTCTCCCTGCGGTTCCAGTACGCTGTGCTGTGCCCCACTTGTGCATCATATGGAGACCGAATTGTCCCGACCAATGACGTAGCGCGATGGTACGACTGTTCCCTCCCCCTTCCGGACCCTTCCCCGGTGTGTGAGCTTGCCACCAGCGATGAAGGTCAGATGTGCTGACGCCCCCAGCTTGAAGCCCTCACTTGGGCTGGACAGAAGAGCCATGAAGCTTGGCAGTGACTCAAGGTTGCGGGGAATGAAACGGTTGCTCCCTGACTGATGACAACGGCCCATATAAGACCCACACTCTAAAGCCCGTGGAAATGCTTTATGATGTTTACCTATTGGGATATTCAATCGTGTGTTTTTAAGGGACGGTGTAAAAAGGAGGTATTTTCATTTCGCTGACCCTCACGTCGAAGTTGTTTGAGTAACAGATTACTTTTTATCTCTGTGAGTCAGGCTCCTTCTCGCATCCAATGACTCAGCAGTAAAGGAACCTAAAGACTTCAACAACAATGGACCCCAACATCTAACTCTCTATGTAATGAACACCGTCTTCAATATTTCGAATGCCTTTAAAGGCCATCACCTCCCAGAGTCGACGTACCGTTTTGGCAACGTTTGCCTTTTCTTTACTCACCTTTTTACAGTGTGCATTTCATCCACGCAGATATGAAAAGGGCAATCATAAAGGGAATAAAAAGACACTGCACTTCTGTCTGAACCTCCAAACAGACTCTGCCACCTGGCAGGTACCAGTATCTATCAACCAGCCCTCCACCCAGCCTCCTCTCCACCCAGCTTCCTCTCCACCTCCCCCCCCCCAACTCCCTGGTTACAAAACACACATGCGCACACGCACACACACACACACAGTACACACACACACACACACACACACACGCTACAGTGTTGAATGTGTTCTTCACTGGTTGTTCTCGTAGATTGCCTTGTAAGCGCGTCCTCACCGATGCAGGGTGTCGACGCGGTTTACTTTGTCTGATTTCTGACTGCAGCTTTTCTGGCTTTGACGTGTTGTTAACGGCTCCGTGCCTGAGGTTAACAGGAGCGTGAGACAGGAGCTAGTCGCACTGCGTCTGACACACACACACACGCACACGCACACGCACACGCACACGCACAAACACACACACACTCACACACTCACACACTCACACACTCACACACACAGCAGGTAGCCACAGGCGAAGCTAACCTGTTACTTGAGGCTAATAGGGGTATTAATAGATGTTTTTCCCAACGGCTGCATAATTCCAGCCAAGAAATTAAAGCTAAAAAAAATGCATTTCCCATTCCGATGTCTGAATGCTCCTCACAATTGACAGGGAATTGCCCTTTGAAAGGCTGCGTTTGCATTATGATGTCGTTCCATCATCGCCGGGTGCCATGAAACGTTCCTACAATGACAACGACCATGGCGTGCGTCGCAATTATCTTGGTCTGACCCAAGCGGTTCACATGACAAATGACACACACTCACACACACACATACTCACAACGACACACACACACTCAGACACACTCACAACGAGACACAGACACACACACACACACACACACACACACACACATACTCACAACGACACACACACAGACACACACACACACTCACAATGACACACACACACAGACACACACACACACACACACACACACAGACATACGACACACACGCACACGACGACACACACACACAATGACACACACACACTCACACACAACGACACACACTTAGACGACACACACACACAAACACACATTGAAACAAACTCACACACACATACACACACACACACACACACACACTCACAACGACACAGCGAGACCCCCCCGGCCCCCTACCCGTCAGCGTCGGCGGCGGTGATGGCGATGAGGGGCGGGGTCCGCAGCGGCAGCGTGGTGGGCCGCGGCGGGCGTGGCGGCGGCGGCTCGGCGTCCGGCCGGCGGTCGTAGTAGTACTGCTCGGCCTGCCTGAAGGCCAGGGGGGGCAGCTGGAGGGTCCGGGAGGACAACCTCCGCACCGCCAGAGGCTCCATGCACAGGAAGGGCTCCGGCTCCGGGGAGTCCGAGGAGTCTGAGGACGCCTGGGGGAGGAGGAGGAGGTGGAGGAGAGAGGGAGGAGAGGGTGAGGGTGGGGGTGGGGAGAGGGGAGGAGAGGAGGAGAGGGTGAGGGTGAGGGTGGGGGGAAGAGGGGAGGAGAGGAGGAGAGGGTGAGGGTGAGGGTGGTGGGAAGAGGGGAGGAGAGGGTGAGGGTGGGGGGGGAAGAGGGGTGGAGAGGAGGAGAGGGTGAGGGTGGGGGTGGGGGGAAGAGGGGAGGAGAGGGTGAGGGTGGGGGGGGAAGAGGGGAGGAGAGGAGGAGAGGGTGAGGGTGAGGGTGGGGGGAAGAGGGGAGGAGAGGGTGAGGGCGGGGGGGAAGAGGGGAGGAGAGGATGAGGGTGGGGGGGAGGAGAGGAGGAGAGGGGGAGGGTGGGGGGGAGGAGAGGAGGAGAGGGGGAGGGTGGGGGGGAAGAGGAGAGGAGAGGATGAGAGAGAGGGAGAGAGAGGGAGGAAGAGGAGTTGAGTAGAGGGTGAGGGTGAGCGAGAACAGGGGAGGAGAGTTGCAGGTGGGGGGAGTAGAGGTGAGAGGAGAGAATGGGGGAGGAGAGTTAAAGAAGGGGAGAGGAGAATAGAGGGGAGGAGAGTGGATGGGGGAGGGAGGGGAGAGGGACGGGAGAGGACAAAAGGAGACAAGATAAGAGAACAAGCTTGAGAGGAGAACAGAAAGGGCAGGCAGAAGACCCATCAGACAGCAGAGACTAGAGAGCAGACGTGTGCCAGATTACACAGGTGAACATAAAAAAATTACTGATGTTTTACTGCGCATTTACAAACCTCTGAGAGAATCTAGCCTGCGGCAAAAGTGGAATAAAACATGATGAATATAAACAGGTCCCTAACACCAAACGCCATCACCCCTATAGTACCGCGACAATACCAGTAGGATGCCGGTATAGCAGCTGTGAGGCGCGCAGGTCAGACAGCGGACAGAAACCAGATCTGGGATGGGAGGGGAGTCAGAGGCGTCTTTGACACGACGGTGAAGCTGACAGGACAAGGTGAACACGGTCAGGTAGCGGGCGCTGGCGGCCGGCCGGCTGCAGCGCGGGGAGCCCTGAATCAGACCACCGTGTGACAGGGACACAGGGAGAGGGACGCGTCCGACCGTGAAGGAGACCGCCGCCCGCCACCGCCCGAACCTCTGGCCGACACAAAGGAAGGGGGGGGGGGGGGGGGTGAGATGGAGGCGCCGTCTGGGCCGAGTCCTCGCCACTCAGAGCGCCATCGACTGAGGACTCATGGTGGCGGGTGGGGGGGGGGGGGGGGGGGGGTTCAGAAAAAGGGAACCATTTCGGGGGAGGAAGCGTCGTGCCTCGGGTGGGAGTGTAGTAATAAGAGAGGACAGCGGGAGGGAAACCCATTCCCGGGCGCCGGGCGTTGCCCAGCGGGGGAGCGGGCGGCGTTCCCCGGTAAAACCTGGCTGTAATTCGCCGGCGCGGCGGGGGAAGAGGAAGGTTTCACGCCGACGTGCGACGGCTCACGCGGCCGGTTGCGTGTTAATGGCGTGGAGCCCGTTGAGTCACAGTCCACCCACTGAAACGCACGTCATTCTGCTCTCCGGGAGCCCGGGGGAGACGCTTGCGGCGCCGGCCCCGCAGCTGCACGGAGACGGGCGGGGAGCAGGCGGGCCTGAGCCAGAACCGAGCCAACACTTGTGGTGCCGTCGACCCGGGACACGCCTGGATACACAAACACGCTCCCAGAGTGCAGTGCTGAGGCAGCGTGATTAATTGAGGCTCATTCCGTGCAATTAATCTTCTCCCCCGACCACGCGGAGCCCTGGCGTTTCTTCCACACGGTAAACCAGTTCATAATTGGGGATCCTTCCTCAACACCTGCACTGCATCTCACACAGAGACGTTCTGAAAGTTACAGGCCTGCGTTACGGCCACTTAGAACGGCCCATCCGGCTGCAGCCCGGCCCCGCGGTGGGGCCCAGCGGTGGGGCCCCGTGGTGGGGCCCCGCACTAAGACCCAGCGGTGGGGCCCAGCGGTGAGGCCCCGCGGTGGGGTCCCGTGGTGGGGCCCCGTGGTGGGGCCCCGCACTAAGACCCAGCGGTGGGGCCCAGCGGTGGGGCCCAGCGGTGGGGCCCAGCGGTGAGGCCCCGCGATGGGGCCCAGCGGTGGGGCCCCGCGGTGGGGCCCTGTGGTGGGGCCCCGCACTAAGACCCAGCGGTGGGGCCCAGCGGTGGGGCCCAGCGGTGAGGCCCCGCGCCGCAGACAGAGCAGCGCTGACTCCCGGTAAACCCAGACACGTGTGCCGCGAGGCACGCGCCTAAATCGACCGGCGGGTTTGTTAAGCGGGGGCTGGTTTTCCAATAAAAGCAGCGAGAGCTAATTTTGATGTGCTAATAAAGTTTGGCAGCGGAGGCCAGGGCTTTCCATTAGCTTTCACCCAGTGTGCGTTGTGATAATTGATGCCTCGTCTGGCTGAAAGGCTGGGGGTGGGGGGGGTGGGGGTGGGAGGCGGGGCCCGGGGCGGGCCGCTGGCTACAGACAGCCGGCTCCCCGACAGCTCGGCCCCAACACAGGAATTACCTCGGCAGCCAGCGCATGTTAGCGCTGGTGGCCTGCATGCAGCAGAGCCTCGTCAAGCTCTTTCGCACATGCGAGTATGAGTGCTTTGTGTGTGTGTGTGTGTGTGTGTGCGTGCGTGCGTGCGTGCGTGCGTGCGTGTGTGTGTATGTGTGTGTGTGCATGTGTGTGTGTGTGTGTGCGTGCGTTTGTGCGTGCGTTTGTGCGTGCGTGTTCTCAGTTGATTACGTTCACTCATCCATAAACGTGTCTGGAACCCGAGTGCAAGCTCCGGCGGGTGGGGGGCGGTCCGGGGCGGGGCAGCGGTGGAAAGATGGAGAGGTCTGGGGTTCCTGAGACCCCTGCGAGCGGCAGCAGGAGACCTCAGCGGTACCCGGAGCGCCGGGAGACATCACGGGAGACATTAGCGCGGCTCACCGCGTCGTGACCACACAGGCCAACGCCTGGCGTCAGGTGCACAAACACACACACACACACACACACACACACACACACACGCACACGCACACACGCACACCTGCCCACACACACACACGCACACGTGCCCACACACACACGCACACACACTCTGTGTGCCTCAAGGTCAAATGCTGGAATTTTCCGATCAGGGTGAAGTAGTTTTCCTCTGTGTTACATTTTCTACATAATTCATGACACGTATGCTTTGTTCTGTTTGCTATGAAGTCCTCCGCTCTCCTCCTCCGTCACTTCGCGCCGTGACTCAACGATGTGACTATGCACGCCTATGCAACGGTTTGCTTCCTAATGAGCCAAACACCGCCATGCTGACGAAAACGCCGCTCAATCTGTGCAGAATGATTACAGGTTTGCTGCACCTGATGACTCCGCCGCTGCCCTTCCCGGCGCCCCCCCCCCCCCTCTAACCACGGCTTCTGGGATCCCGGCTCATCACTGCTGCTCGTCCCTGATAATCAAATCAGACAGAAGGGGAGCCAAGTGGTGTCATCGGCTCCCTGCTGGCACACGTGAGCAGCTTTGGCCTCTGTCTGTCGTCTGAACCCCCCCCCCCCCCCCCGACACCGGGGCTGTGTGTCACATGACCCACGGTGTGCGGAGGACGGCTCTCCAACATCACGACACCGAGATCAGCAACAACAACAAAAAACTAAACAAATGTAAAGTCGTGGCGCCGGGTAAATGCTGTGAGATTGATCACCGACGGGAGCACTCAGTCAGTTTGTGGCCGTCGCCCACAGCGTGGCCATCGCTCAGGTGTCTGGCCATGTGTTGTGCGCACAGAGATGCAACTATTGATTTTAAGGTTTGAGTTTAAGATTGTAGCCCCCGGTGCTTCAGCACAGAGTCCTGTCCGCGCGTGACTTGAGACAGAAGGGCCGGACACGCGTGTGTCAACCCACACACGTGTGTGCTTCGTATTATCATGTTGCTTTTCTGTTCTATTCAGAGGGGGGAAAAAAAACACACTTCCTGCAATTTTTTCGACAGAAAATTGCAGGAAGTTCACTCGCTTTTTCAAATGTGGCACCTCAGGCTTTGGTTTCAATGAGTGATCTGAAAGCCTCGGTCTCCGAGCTGCGTGTGCGCGAGACTCCTCTCACATTCACGGTGTGAAATGAGTGTGTGCACCACAGTGAGAGCGGCGCCAGGAAGAGAGAAAATCCACCTGGAATGCGACTCCAACAGAGGGAAGGGTTTCCCACCGCTGCCGGGATTAATTAACACCCCAAATCTTGTTCGATGATCTTGGGTTTGTGTTTCTAAAAAAAAAACGTATTCTTATGCGAGAACAATGTGCTCCTCACGCCGTTTGCGTGCTCAATCAAAAAAGTTACAATACTGCAGGAAGCAATAAATTGGGACACATCCTTTTGTTATCGCCTCATCCAGGAAATGATAAGTGGAAACGGGCTCTGGTGTCTGTGTGGACGAGATAACTGTGGTTTGCCAAGTGAGGGATCGGGAGGAGAACAAATGGACTTTGTGCAATCTAAGACCCCCACAACACCGCGCCTCACACCCCCGCCCTCCCCTCTCCTCCCCCCCCCCCTCCCTGGGGCAGCTCGGGGCAGAAGGAGGGAACTCAACAGGAAATAGACCTTGACATGTATACATGCCTCAGGCCCAATAAGGTCTGCAGTGCACCAATGCGTGCATAATTAACCCAGAATATGATTGGAAATGAAAATCTACGTGCTGCAGTCAATTCTATGTGCATTGTAACTAGGCCCCACGCACACAGACACACACACGCACACACACACGCACACACACACCTACACACAGACACACACACACACACACACACACACACACAGTGGTCGGGGGCCAGTAAACATTGACGTGAGGCTACAGACCTACAGATAAAACATGTTACAGTAATGTGCGCTTCACATAATTGCAAAGTGATAAAAGCACATCTTAGTATAATTGGCCGCGTTTAGAAGCTGTTAAACGATGGCGCTGTGCCAGAGGCCTCAGTCCAGGTTGGCGGCAGTTTCAATAAAATATGAAATATCACCCAGAGAATCCATGTGTGCCTGGTTGCTAGGTGGACGCCCCCCCCCAGCGCCGCGCCCCGTCCTCATAATTACGACCAACTACAAACACCTTATGCAAGATTAATCACACAGTTTAATCACAGTCAACAGGCTGTGAAATTGAACCGGTGCACAGGAGACCCTGATTCTTTACACAGGGTGCAGAAGAGGAAGGAAATATCCTGCGTCTCGCTCCACACCTGATACCTGTGTGGGTGGGTGTGGGCCTGTGTGTGTGCGTGTGCGTGTGCGTGTGTGTGTGTGTGTGTGTGTGTGCGCGCGCGCGCGTGTGTGTGCGTGTCACACTTGCTCGTGAGATCAATGAGACAGACAGGTGTGCTGTAGCGTGGTCTAAAATGAGTATTAATACTGCTGATATTAGCAGTCATTTTGTTGCCACGGTTAATCGCCCCCATTTTGTGTCTTCGTCACATCGTGCCGACTGCTGATCCCGTGACACGCTGGGCGAGGCCCCCAGATCACTATCCTCTCATCACACACACACTAAACAAACAGATGAGCGCACCAGAGAGACGGGGACGGCTGCACTCTGTTGACACTGTTTGCGATCAGAGCAAGGCCGCCATTTTTTTTCCCCCACGCAAACAGAGTGAATCCTCTGTGAATCCGCTGTGCGCCGGCCCGGCCCGGCCCCGACCCACACGGTCCACAAACGGGTCGGAGGACTGACTGGACGGCGCCGGGCGGATATGAGGCAGCGGGGCGGTGCCACGGCTCCCCCCCGGGGGGAATGGACCCGCCGCCCAACCCTGGCGGCGTTAATGCCCTGCTCCATCAGCTGAGTCAGACAGGACCAGCTGCTCCTTAATGACACGCATCTCAAGTCACTGGATGTCACTCTGGATGAGGGCGCATGCTATGACGGCATTAAGGCCTCTGCTGGGAAATAAATAAAACGATTCCGTCTCAGATCACATTAAAAAAAAAAAAAAAAACATGGTTTTTCATACTGGTTCATATTCGTATTGCCATGAACACGCGAGGTAAAGTCTGTGCAAGCGGTGAACACAGGACCCTCCCTCGCCTCCATGGATGAAATGATCTCGCGGTGGGCTCATCAAACGCCAGCCCCGCGGCCGCAGGCGGGGTGAGAGCCGATGGTCTCCCGGCGAGTCGAGACTCTGCCGCGTCATCGCAAGACGAAGTGATGGAGGAGAGAGGCCCAGACTCCTCCTGGTCCGTCGGCCATCTCCTCCGCCTCGCCGCAGCACCCCACGCCTCCCTGTCTCGTTCCTGCCCCCCCATCGCTGCCTTCACGCTTCATTTAGCTTTTACACACCGGGCGCCGCGTCGTCGCCCCCCCCACCCAGCTGTGTTTATTCCCACTTCTCTCGAACCTCACACCTCCACCCTAACCCCCACACCTCCACCCTAACTACGCTGTTATAATTCCGTCTCCCGATTTTTATCTCATTTGTTGCCTGCTCTCCTCGCAGCCATGCAATTACTTAAGAACACCGAGTTCATTGCCAGTGCCTTACTGCCTTTAGGTTTCCCATAATGAGATCTTGTTAAAAGGCTCCAAGTTCAACACGCACACAACACCACTCACTCACTCTCCGTCACCAGAACCTCTTCTGCTGTTCCAGCCCCCGCCCACACCTCTGAGCCCCTAGTTTACCTGCTCCGTCACCCCCTCCTCCACCTCTGAGCTCCTAGTTTACCTGCTCCGTCACCCCCTCCTCCACCTCTGAGCCCCTAGTTTACCTGCTCCGTCACCCCCTCCTCCACCTCTGAGCCCCTAGTTTACCTGCTCCGTCACCCCCTCCTCCACCTCTGAGCTCCTAGTTTACCTGCTCCGTCACCTCCTCCTCCACCTCTGAGCCCCTAGTTTACCTGCTCCGTCACCCCCTCCTCCACCTCTGAGCACCTAGTGTACCTGCTCCGTCACCCCCTCCTCCACCTCTGAGCTCATAGTTTACCTGCTCCGTCACCTCCTCCTCCACCTCTGAGCCCCTAGTTTACCTGCTCCATCCCCCTCCCCCCAACCTGTCTTTGCTTCTCCTCCTCCTCCTCCTTCTCTCCTCCTCCTGGGTACAGAACGGCTGCACTAGCCCGGTGGGCTGGCAGCATCTCTCCCTCTGGGGCCCTAATTGCTGATCAAGATGTGTTCTTGGAAGGAGGCGAGGCGGGCATCTGGCCGCTCCTCCGTCTCTTCCCCCGTCGCCTCCACGTGGCCACGGTCACATCCCTGTCGCCATGGCAACGTTCATAAGGTGACTCATGACTATTCATCAGCGGCGCGGGCCGATTGGACGAGCCTGCGAGGGCGGCGCGTTACATATTCATCAAGGTGACGCGCGGCCCCTCGCTCTGTCTCGGTAAGACCCCTCAGGATAATTAAGGACTTCTTTGGTTCCCTGCTCTCACCCTTTTGTTTTCCTCCCCCCCTCACTTATTGTTTTAACCTTGTCCCATCCATCGCCCCTCGTCTCTTCTCTCTAATTGCTGGTCGACCCTTGATGCTTCTCAAGACCCCCTCCTCCCCCCCTCCCCTCCACCCACCATGGGCATCCTGCCCTTCACCCCCACCCTCCACCTCCACCTCCACCCCCACCCCCACCCCATCATCAGCCCTGCTGAACCAGGGTCTCCCCTGCTCACCCTCTATTGGCTTTGCTCTCCAACTGTCGTAACCACTCAGGAGCAGTGGCAGCATTTGATGACTTATGAATGTGGATGTTTGAAATGACTTCTTCTCTTTCTTCCCTTCCTTCTTTCTTTCTTTCTGTCACAACACACCCAGCCCCCTTCTGGAAAGCCTTTATATAATGGGAAAAGGACTGAAATAAAACGGCATTCTACAAAACTCTACGCAAACAAAAGCCCTACGGCTCTATTTTTAGGACAGTGGGGAATTCTACACAGCAATTACCTTCGTCCTCCATTTTGCCCACCACACACACACGTTTGACCCGTGGTTCAAGGTTAGTGTAGAACTCCACGTCGTCTACACACATCACGGCACTGTCTCTAAAGGGCAGCACCTGCAACGTAATCTCTGTGGTTGTATTGTAGAAGTGACCTCTACACGCGCTTACACAATGGGAGACACACGCACGCACATACACGCACACTCACACGCACATACACACACACACACATACATACACACACATGCACACACACGCACACTCCACGGCCTGGCTGTGACAGGCTCATCCACACCCCGCCCTCCGCCCCACACACCCCACACACCCTACACACCCTTGTGACCCTCCTCCCTCCAGACATATGGTGGCTGGGTCCATGCCCGGGAGCAGCCTGTGTGGGTGGGGGGCTTCTCTCAACGCATCAGAGAAGCTGGAGAATGACTGCCGAGTCCTGCGCCGCTGTTGTGTATACGTATGTATTGGATCTGCCGTAACCGTCGCTGAAGAGCGGGATGTCACTGAGCGCGGGGCGCGGCTGACTGCTGGTGGAGTGTCGACGGCGGCGGTGGCGGCGACAGCAGAGGGACGGCTGTCAGCCCGACTCGTTCTGAGCACGTTAGCCGCGGCGACCGCCGCCCACGAGACGCGTTTGCAGAAAGCGTTCGGCCGCCACACACACACACGCACATGCACGCACATGCGCACACACATGCACGCACGTGCACACACACACACACACCCACGCACGCACGCACATGCACACACACACACACACACGCACGCACATGCACGCACACACACACACACACACACACACACACACACACACACATACGCACACACAGACACACACGCACGCATGCACGCACGCACGCACACAAACACACACACACACACACACAAACACACGCACGCACACACGCACGCACGCGCGCACACACGCACACACACACACACACACACACATGCACATGGCCTGCGCAAAACAACAACAGGGGACAGAAGCGGCGTCCTTGGTGGGAGAAGGTTTCAAGGTGAGCCCTCTCAGTGTGCGGTCCACACGTGGAGCGCTGCGTGTGAGGCGAACACAATAAACTGAATCAAATCACGCCGTTTTTAAATGAGAAACATATATCGGGCTTTATGATTTGACATGATTATTTTTTCACGCCCCGCCAAAATCCTCTTCGTCGTGCACAGGTTCCTTTGAGAAGAAGGTTATTAAGTGTTGCCCTTTTTTCTGGTGTAAATCATCAGCACAGTTATTTCTGTCCAAGTGGAGCAGACAAGCCGTCGGACTTGCACTCAGTCGGGTGCCGTCAGAACAGCGGCGTTCAGGGGGAACAGCGGCGTTCAGGGGGAACAGCGGCGTTCAGGGGGAACAGCGGCGTTCAGGGGAACAGCGGCGTTCAGGGGTAACAGGGAGACACCGATGGGCTGTAGCTCATCCTAAACCGGGGGGGGTGTGAGCTACAGGGGGGCTGCTGCAAGGACACACAGCCGACACAACAACAGTGCAGGAGGTTTGCGCAGTAATCAAAAGTATTAATCAGTAGTATTACTTTTTCCTTCCCCATCTCATACATTATTAATTGGAATAACGAATCAGTGTGTGTTGTGTGTGTGTGTGTGTGTGTGTTTGTCTGTGTGTGTGTGTGTGTGTGTGTGTGTGTGTGTGTGTGTGTGTGTGTGTATGTGTGTGTGTGTGTGTCTGTGTGTGTGTGTGTGTGTGTGTGTGTGTGTGTGTGTGTGTGTGTGTGTGTGTGTGTGTGTGTGTGTGTGTGTGTGTGTGTGTGTGTGATCATTGCTGCACTTCCTATTGGAAGGAGAGTTTCTTGGGGGGGTTTCTAGCCAATTATATCTCTAGCTTCTTGTGTGGGTGAAGAGGGTGATGGTTTGGTTTTAAACACTCTGCTTTCTTCTTGTATAAAATAAAAGCGTTATAAATAGATGTCTGGGAACCTTTCCCTGAGACCTTAGACAGTTTCCTATTCTGCTGCGACGAGTGGCTCGGTACATTAAGTTTCCACGTTTCAAACTTCTGCTGCATATGAAGGCTGTAAAGCCATCAATATGCAGTGGGTTTTATTTTGTGTTTGTTTTCTCTCCTTAAGGTGACACAACAGGGACATTTGTAGTCTGGCAACAAAATCTCTGAAATTAGGAAAAAACAAAGGATATATTGGAGTTTTGCCTACAGTATTTCTGTGGTACTGTAGTGAAGGACTGAGCCCAGTGGTTCAGCAAAATGTGTTTAAAGCTTTGGTCAACCAGCAAAACAGTAGGCTAATCGAACAGGGAATCCTTCTTCAATGTATTGATAGGCTGCCGTTTATGAT
>JAXIVH010000026.1:214188-219188 GCA_036785325.1 Urophycis tenuis | reverse complement strand
CTATGTTCTCCGCTGGTCATCTGTTATTCGATTAACTCCCTGCTGGCGATGACCGTGACCCCCGTTTCATCACGTTTGCCGAGTGGAGGCGAGACGCGGCTGCGTCTCTGACTACAAGCGGGGAGATCGCGGCGGCATAATGCGCTCCGCATCTCCCTGGGATAACGTCCTTCTTCTGCTGTTGCTCGGCCCCTGCTGCCGCCTTATTGAATAATCGCTGAAAGCATCTGGGCTCTTTTTATTGTAACCATTCAATCAGCTGAGGAGAGCATTGCCGCCCGGTTAGAGTGGCCATCCTTTTTGTATTCGTTTTGTTTCCTCCGTCGCACGGTATTGTGGTGATTCAAGACAATCAAGCCCATTAAGAGTCTGGATGAGTTAAGATGCCGGGTAGAGAGAGAGAGAGAGAGAGAGAGAAGCTAGAGAGATTACACAAACACAGCCTTGATGAGCTGCAGACACAACGGGCACACCAAAAAGACTACAATCAGCTAAATATGCAACCCTAAGGCTGAAGGCAAATTCAATTATCCCTTTTGAGAATCAAACTATAATCAGGAAACACTATAATCCACCTTATTTTTCTCTCACACTACATGCTGCCTAGACCGCCATGACGCCAACCTAACAAAAAGTGTCCCCATAAATTACGTTTAATTTCCCATGGCCCTTCACACTTGTGAAATCTCTCCCAACACATGGGATTCCTTCCCCAAAGAGGGGCAGACGATCATTCCATCGACTCCACAGTATTTCCTCCGAGGCCATGGCGATGGCCACCAGAGCCGCTGTGTGGATCCTTTAGACGGCGTGCACACGCACACCCAGAGGCAGCGGGTCTTGCCTCACCCATGGCGAGGCTTGGGAGTGAATGGAGCAAGGACCTCTGACACACAGCACAGCAGCAGCACCTCCAAGTGGCGCTTCTGCGCCAGTCCTACATCCCAAAAGAGGACGGTGACGGGGGGGGGGGGGGGGGGGGGGGGCGGCAAAATGTGCAGCCGGGCTCCAGAAGCCAGGTTGACGATTCGATGTACCCGTCCACGGCGTGGGGTGGCCGGTGAAGTGGTTGGAGGCCATGTGGTGATAAATTGTTTTACACGGTTGGGGCCTTTATTTCAGACGTGACGTCACCACAGCAGATTTGTTTTTGTTTTGCTTTGGTGATGTTTGTCTGACCATGTGCTGTCCTTCACACCAGGGGGCCTGGCTGCCAAAACAATCTCCCTCTCCATGCATCACATGAATCAAACGACGAGTGGGGATGTCACCCGCTGAAATGGAATCGCACGCACGCACGCACACACACTCACACACGCATGCGTGAACGGACACGCACACACACCCCCACACACACATACACACACACACACACACACACACACACACACACACTCACAAACGCATGCGTGAACGGACACGCACACACACCCCCCCCCCCCCCCCCCCACACACACACACTCACACACGCATGCGTGAACGGACACGCACACACACCCCCACACACACACACCCCCCCCCCCCCACACACACATGCGTGAAAGCGCGCGCACACACACACAAACACACACACCTTACAACAGCAGCGTAGGCACATATATGTTGTAATACATACAAACACACAGAGACATGAAGTCACTGTATCATGTCTCATACATAATAGATACAACTGCCATTTCTACACAATCCCCAGCTTCTGCGTCTCTAGCTTTGCTCACTGCCCAGTGATAGGGAATATACGGCACCTTAAGATGGAATTACAAATCCAATCTGATGACTGAAGGGAAGAGCCCAACTCTATAAGTCCCTGTTATGAAGCCGTGTAATAAAACTCTATTTAGTTTTTTTTCCTCTCACTTCTCATGTAGCTACTTTACCCGTGATGAGTTTAACTGTGCAAAACCCTTTACAAGCGCCTGCAGCTTGTGGGCAGAGAACCAGAAGGCAAAATGACTGCTTCAAATGACAGGGTTTTCTGCACCATACTGAACAGATCTTCATGACGGAGGGCTTGCATATACCTGCGTAACGCGGACATTAAGATTCTAGTCGGTCTTCTCAAGGATGAAGCGTTACGTAGGTGGCCCTCACCTTATCAGCAGAACTTCACTGTCCAGAACGACCCGGTGTTGTGCTGTGCATTTGATCACTAGTCACACCTTGACATTGACTGAAGGGGCTTTTATATGCAACATGCACACTGCAGTACTCTGAGGCAACTGCCAGGGTGTCTTTTATGTACAAAATGTATTTTCCCTGCAGGGTCAGAAGGGTGTATGATGCATTTTAATTAAAACCCAAATATACAGGGGAATACGCAGCATGTAAACCTGTAAAGTAAACAAGGTCCTTGAGATTAGAAACACTAGGGGTTTACTCCACAGGCTATAAGCTATTTTTGTAACCTTATCTTTATTTTATGTAAATGATGTTAAAGAATGGGAAGGATCAAGAAGAGAAACTGAACATAACAATGGGATTGAATCAAAAGAATCTATTTCAAATGTAGCCAGGACTATATTTGATATATTCTATATGCTCAAATAATCCATTTATACATTGACAATAAATCTGCTATTGTGTTACTGCAGCACACGTACATTCTACCTCAGACTTGTTGATATTATCATATTTCGTAAATACTCTATTGTATATATAATGTGCTTTTGTTCTATCAAAATAACAAAATATGTGGCATTCAACGTGGTAAATTATATAATTCCATGGCTGCTCTTTGTACACCAGAAGATGTCACCAAAGAGCAGCACTGGTCTGGGTTACCCTGTCACGTTCTCGCGTTATTCCACATAAACTAGTCCACACTGCCCCCGTTTGTACGACCATTCACTTTACCATTCAACACGAGCACATCTTTACTATTCTCATAAAAGATAGTGAGTCGCCGTTATGTCAGAGCACCATTTTTCCTATTTTGTCGTTTTCTCTGTGATCTCGGCGCGCACCGCCGTGCGTCTCACGTCCCGCTGGACGCATAATGCCATCTCGGACCAGAGGCGGTCCTACGGTCCCCAGCCCCCACGGAGCAGCACTGAGTCACCGCGGCCGGCAGCAGGACGCATCACACACGCGGCTGCAGCTCTCACATGCTGCATCCCGTCCTCCGCTCCATGGACATATATTGCGGAGTGGAGACGAGGAAATAAACGCACTAACGGAGCTGTAAATGTCATGGTCCTGAACCCGGCGCCAGTGCATTCTTGAAAACGCCTCTAATAGTGCAGCTAGTTACAGCGTGATTGACGGCTTTATTAATGCCGGTCTCTGTTCTATAGGTCAACATACAGTAAGCATGGAGGACATAAAACAGGTGCTTCAAAGCCTTCTCCAATTCATTGCTCTGCTGAATGCCGACAACTTTAGTTTTAAAATTAATTATAAACGTCTTGCAGGGATGCCCTGTAGTTAAAAGGAGGTCAATGTTATAATAAACCAAACATTTGAGATGGTATTCATTGCAATGTCGAGGTGTACAGTAGCTCGGCAGTAGCTCAGTGGGTAGAGCGGGTGGACAGAGTATCCCCTTGATCCCCCTCCTCCAACTGTCCACATGTCGAACCCCACAAATGTATTGATTTTAAGTTGCTTTCGACAAAAGCGTCTGCAAAATGTCTTTTACTTTTTTTTTCTATATTCATTATTTGAATCATGTCTTCAAACACACGGACGTGTACACGCACACACGCAACGTGAATATAGAAAATTGTGGAAAACACCCAGTCTCGCACACATTCTCACTGACTCTGGTGTCAGTGCAAATCCTCACACATTGTCTTGTGCTATTATAGCACTTCCCATTACAATATGAAATAGAACAGATAGATATACATGAATCATCATCATCATTATCATCACACTGAAGAAGAAGATTGCGTCCAGCTAGACTTGGCGACGTGATATCTTTTCAGATCCATTGATCATTGACTGAAACAGCTACCTTCCCATGAGCAAAGTTACACCAGATCCAGAAGGTCAACAGAGACTCCAAGAACAACTAGAGAAGCGATATGCCACTTAGCATAATAGAATATATAGAATATCCATGTTCATCACAGCGATGTGAAAGAACTAGGCAGACAGTATAGATTCTCTAAATGTCGCCACCATTGGCGTCAATACTAACAGCCAGACCATACATATACAGTATGTATATATATATACACAGTATATATATCAACTTCTGCCCTGTGGTACACAAGCAGCCCTCAGCTGCATTGTCAATTCAATGGAGGTCTCTTCCAGCCTGCATGTTGCATGTCGACAGGCTAGCAATTGTTTCATTACTACTCGTTTATAAGCAGGTGGAATGCATCCTTCTTATGTGCCTCAAAATGTTGTGGGTCCAATCCATTCTGCACTGTTTGAAGATGTTTTTGCTAAATTCCAAAGATAGCCATGTGGAATGAGGGTCGTGGTGGGCTGTGCTAATCAAATAACATGCATACAATGTACAAAGACAATGTGGACATACTGCACTGTATTATCAGTAAAACTGTATACAGTACTATGTACTGTATGCATACTGTATTTTACCAGTACTGACTTTTGCAAACAACTAAATTCCTTTGCTCCAAAGTCTTTGGTCAGAGTTAAGAGCCAGGCCACTTCAGTGTCCTTGTGCCATTGATGATCACACAAATATTTCAATGAACTTCATTTCATTTATTCATTCATTCATTGCTCTCGAGAGTCCGGAGAGCAATGTAGAGAATTTGATCCAGTTCTTTTAGGCTGGTCATGAATAAAAGAAAACACCTTCAGTAACTGGGGGCTACTGGTTACTAGCTGCTCATGTCTTCTCCACTTCAGTTTTTATTGACTACATTAAATAAACACATAGATGAATTTATTGGCCTCTGTATTGACCTTTAATAGTTATTGTAGAAGTGGCATGTGAGATGTCAAATCAATATATTACTAGGAAATATATTGAAGTGGCATGTGAGATATCAAATCAATAAATTACTAGGAAATACATTGCA
>JAXIVH010000026.1:176688-204188 GCA_036785325.1 Urophycis tenuis | reverse complement strand
GGAACAGCGTGGGCGTTGGAGCGAGGCGGGCCGACCGCACCGCAGCCTCATCGGATCGCATGTGACAGAGGGAAGTGACCGCGAAACGAAAGGGAGCAAGACGTCGCGTTACTCACACCGCACTTCATCCGACCTCCATGACTGTACGCTCTGCGCGGTGCATGCGCTACCGTATGAAGCTAGGCTACGAGCTACGCTACGAGCTACGCTACGAGCACCGCTACGAGCTACGCTACGAGCCACACTACGAGCTACACTGACCACGCTAAAGCTCACACCGTGGGCGTGGCCGGTGGGCGGAGGATGCTGAGGGAGTAGACTCAGACGCAGGACAGACATCACAACATGACGGCGGCGGAGCAGGAAGCAGGAAGCAGGGAGCAGGAAGCAGGCCGACTGGCGGGAGACGGCCGGGCCAGACTGGCGAGACGTAGCCGGACGTAGGGAGACGTAGCCGGGCCGGCGGAGAGCCGCTGCGCTGCGTGTTGACCTCGAGGCATGTGGAAACGCACAGGGGTGGAAAAAGATATGTTAATGCTGTGCTAAAGTGTGTGTGTGTGTGTGCGTGTGCATGTGTGTGTGCGCGTGTGAGTGTGCGCATGCGTGTGTGTGCGCGCGTGCGCGTGCGTGTGCGTGTGTGTGTGTGTGTGTGTGTGCGCGTGCGACCGTGAGTGTAACACTCATATACTGTGACATCCAATCCCATCGCCGTGGAAACAATTTGCCGTTTCTCAGCGGCGCAAACCCAGAGCAGACTCCAGGGTTCAGAGTGACAGTGGCTCTGTGTGCCAGGGACCATCTGAAGGTGGCTGGGTAAAAATAGCCCCTCATCGCTGTCCAGCACCTAAGCAGACATGGCAGTTTGCTCGCGTGCGGAGACACTGACAGCCAGAGACGCTCAAGGGAGACCTTCCTTTTCCTTGCGGGGGGGAGAATTACAAAGTACCACGCCAGTGATCAATGAATCAAGTTTTAAAAAGCTGACGAAAACGCATTTGGCAGGGATGGGCGCCTGGACTCTGGGAGGAAAATGGATGTGTTTTATGTGGCGTGTCTGTGAGCCGGAGATAGCCCCGTCGGACAGAAGGGGGTTTGTGTTAAGGCAAACAAAATAGATGGTCATAATATGGGAATACGCACATTCACAGGAGCAACACACACAAAGACATACCTTATAAGGTACACAATCATCCTGTCTGAAGTGAGTCATGTGAACTTTATCTTTGATCTCTGAACTCCATGATGTCACCGGTCCAAATGTAAGTGGATCAAAGCAGATCAAAGCGCACGCTACAAAAGAGCCATGAACTTCCAGTCAGCGCTGGGATGTCTCCAAGGTGCAGTTCACACTAAGACACAGGCTCTAATCCTAGTCAGAAGTTTACTTCTCGTGGAGGCGTGGGGGAGCCATTGTCTCATGATGAGGCACAACGAGGTGACAGATAAATAACACCCCTGGCGAACCGTGGAAAGTTCAGCTCCGTCTCAGCGCTGCGGAGGGGTCCGACGGCTGGCTGCGTGGTGCACTGAAACCTCCAAATTACAGCCTCTCTCTCTCTCTGCTAATTACCATCTTGCGCTGTGTCTCAACTGATGCTCCACACCTTCTGAACCGCAATCTCTTCCTGTGTCTTCTCCTCCAATGTTGTAGCTCCCGGCGCTTATTCTCCCCCAAATGTTTTAGTTCCTCGCTCTTCTTCGACTGTGTTTTTTTGGATTTCTCTTCTTGGATATTTTTCTTCTAACTGGTAGTAGATTTATTACTCAGGACTAAACAAAAAACATTGAAACAATAGACCATTTTTGGGGGGAGGTTCTGTCTACTGACGTCAGGATTACGTCTGGGGAAGTGTTAGTTTAAGGCCGAATCCTGGAATGCAATCATCTGTATCTCCCATATCGCCACACTCAGACTTGTGAAGTTTGTCAACTACTAACAAAAATGACAATGGAAAGCTTGAACCTCTCACTAATGTCACTCGAGTTATACTCCATGACAGAATTCTTTTCGGGCTTCTTCCAAAAGGATTAATCCTCTGTGTTCTAGCCGACCTCAAAATTCCATTCCATGATATTTAATATCCAGTGTTGGCAAGTGACTGCAACTCACTCTCAATGTTGGTTTTGGAGTTTTAATATCGTCTTTGTTTATTGTTTAGATCCTTGATGAATATAAAGACACAAAAATAATGTAAAGATTTCCACTCTGCCATACGATGCCCTATGTACAACAAAACATGTCAGATTAAGCATAGTGTAGTTCATGTGCGTAGCTTATACAAGTGTGTATCTTTAACATCATTCAGCCTGCTCCATTGCTGGGAAATCATACTTTGACTCTAATCAGGCCTAAAATAAATAAGGCTGAGCAAATATTTATTTTAACGCATGACTGAATGACATTTTGTGGACTTCAGAGATCAGGCCTACAATCACTGCGACTCAGCGGTCTGCTCATGTCAGGGATGGGAGAAGAACAGAGGGCACGTCGATGTCAAGTCTGAGCGTTCTACCAGCCGTCGACCCCTCCCTGATGAAACCCACACTCCTCCTCAAGACTTTGTGACGCCGTTTGGAAGGGTCTGGTGACGTAGCTGCTAGAATGCTGAAGGAAACCTCAGAAAGAGCGGATGCTATGAAGTCCTGCGTTTATTGATCTGACGGATACCTTCTGAGAAGTAAGGCCACTATCAAGCATCCGTTTGTCACATGTTCTCAAGCTCCAGAACTTGTTTTTTGTTCTGAAATGTGAAATGTTCTATCCTAGAACATTTCACTTTTCAGTTACACATCAAATATACATATTTTTTGTTTAAGTTGTTTTAAATTGTTATTTATATGAACAAAGTGACATGGCAGGCATGTATCCAAAGGAACCTGTGGTGGACTCATAAGTTAAAGGGACAGGCCAGGACAGCTGGAAATTGGCGTTGGCCTTACCCCGATTCAGACGAGTTGTTTCAATCAAACTTCATCATTGTCCAGGAAGGGTAGTTTGCTGAATTAGCATATGCTTTGCGTGAATCACTTCCTTTGACCTGCAGAGTAACAACAGCCTAGCTCCTGTTCATGTGAGAGGAATACACTGTAAATGACTTCCCAACCATTTCAAATCATGTGTAGCAGTTTGTCTACAAACACACAGACTCCTGAAGTATTTGTGGCAGTGTGCTTATCAGTGAGGCACACTAGTGAACCCTCCACGTAGACCACCTAGCCAGAAGATGAAACACAGCGATCACAGTGGACCCTCGGGGGAAACCCATCTGGATCCTGGTAGGACGTAGTGACGCCTCAGGGGATCCCCTCATCATGTGGAGGCCTGCAGGCATCTCGCTGTAGGATGGAGACCAGAGCCCCACGGCACCGTCCTGACTAACTGGTACTGGTACTGCTGAGCTTATTTGTTCCTATGGCGGGTGGGCATGGGGGGGGGGGGGGGGTCCAGCCAAGCATCAAGTGATGTCTCCTCCCACGTGGACCTCCTCAAGGAGGCTGCTAAAGGTCACGCTATGGGTGCCCTGTAGCAGTTTGATTGCTGTAAAGGTCTGCCAGGGTCCAGCCTTCCTTTCACAAATGGCTTCGTGGCCTTTACATTCATCGTCCGATTTGTCCAATCAAAACACTTGGAACAAAGTACTCCGACTAGATTACAGAGTAGCAGGCCCTTAATGACTTCTAATGGACGGGTCAGTGTGCTCCAGTGGTGTGCAGGTGTTTGGGAACAATAGTACATGTAAAGTGCAGCGCTGACCTTGGACTTCAGAACTCTGCTTCATCAGCTGGACTTCATGTCACTAGGGTTCGGTTTGAGAAAGGGATAAGCGCTCGTTCAGTTAGAACGCCAAGATGCCCGTTTATTTATTCGAGCTGTTGAGCCTTCCCTGGTGAAACAAGTTATGAAGCCGTTACGAAAGAGTAGAAAAAGGTATTATAAACATCCACCCCTGTGCCAGAGACACACCTTGCAAGACCAACCAGTTTATTTGGTTAACAGGAAGCTCTTGTCAGATGAGAGAACTTAAACATGATAAAAACCCTTCCTTGATGAGGATTTCATTTTCAAGAGCAACTGTATCAACCCAATTTGAAAGCCCTTTGCGTAGAATGCCTTGGTGCAGTTCCTCACCAGACGTCGACACTTCCTCCCTGAAGGGAAACACTTGAAATGAAGCAAGGTTATTGTTCAGCAAACTCAGCGTTCTGGCAAATGGCACGTCAGTGCCCCTTGCATGAAGAACAAGTGGTAAATGGCACTATGCTGTCAACTTCCTCATTTATTAATGGCAGTCATTAACCAGACATTCAGCCGAAGGCCCACGTGGGTTAAATTCACAACCACCAAGAGCCGCTCAAATAAACCTTTAAACTGGTTCCACAGCCTGAAGCCCATTTTACGCAGAAAGCCAATATAGCTTGTGCCAACTACAGTAGCATTTTTTTGTAGGCCAGTCAGTTTTGCGGCATTTCACTTCCAAACAACTTGAGCAGTCATAGGTTCACATTCCTTATCTCGGATGGTTCCAGCGCTCCGTCCAGAACTACAGTTGGCGTGTTCAGTTCGAGACGAGGTCAACCCGTAGACGAGCGGATCAAAGCAGCAGCCGCCGAGTGTAACACAAAACATGTCGTGTTTTAGGGCGTCTTAAATCTCAGGAATCCTCACTTGAACCCGAGTTCAACCAGTGTGTGGGCACAGAACTCCCCCCTGTACTGTAAGGGAGCACCTGATGGTACAAAAGGCCAAAGAATGACAGACAGTGATATTAAAGTACAAAGGCAATTTATTTTTATATAAATACACAAAACTATACATATGTCTTTCATGTTAAATTCATGTCACATCTTCTTTTAGAGGGACAGTCATAACTAAACCGCTGGTGTGAAGGAGAGCTCAAATGAACCGAGGAGTGAAAAAAAAAAAAAAAGAAAAGACTTAACGCCCGCTGTGGTGAGTCAAAACCTACAAACTAGCATAGCCAGGGCCACGCCTAAACGCAAACCCTTTGTTAGCCAAAGGAAAAGTGGGACAAGTGTCCCCACCAAAGGTGTCCCTACCACAATGAGGGTGCGGTTGCTCTGTGAGCTACAATTCATTCCAGGATTAAAATCTGTAAAAAAAAGCGATTCACCGTCATAGCCAGGGTAGGTTCTCTGCCCCTCGTCAACATCTCAGAACATAATTTAACAAACAAAAAACACTGTTTACTGATAAATAACATGACCCATACAGAACACGGTAAAAACAGACTTGCAAATCAGTTTGGGCTTGAATTCTGGGCTACATGGTAAAAATAAGGCCGAAGCAGACGCCAAATGGAAAGTTTCTGCTCTGGTTCATGGAACACTCATAACAGTTCATCTTTCAAATGTATTTAAGTCACATTGGTTCATTAGGAGAATTAATCTACGCCTCTTCTGGAATTCGTTTTTTAAAAATGATAAACCTCATGCAATGAGCCGCTACACCAGTGAATACAAAACAAAAAAAGGGTGCTGGTGGATGAAAAGGGTGGAGTGACCAACAGAGTATCACAATGCTGAAAAGGGGAAATGCAGCAACAGTCTTGTTAAAACCCTCAGGCATCCATCTTGTGTTACATGGGGAACAGACGAGTCCCGTGATCTACAGCACACAGGTCATACAAGCTGGGGCTTCTAAAAACCAAGTCGCTCAACCTCTCACAGCAGACAGACACAAGCTGAACCCTTTACTGCCTCTGGAGCGAAGTATCATTGACTAGTCAGATGGCCAGGGAGGCTCGCGTACATCAACCCTGTAGTTGATGAACGCGGCTATCCTAAAATGTTTTCTGGTCGGGCAAATTGAAATACAAAAGAACAATTGTAACACGTACTTTGGCCTAACGCTACACTTAAAAAGTGTCTGGAGGGGAATCTAAAATGTAGCCGTCATAACCGATTGCATTAAAAGACACAAATGGGAAGTTTTGGATTGCATTACAGCACCTCACGGTGGTCCACAGGTGCAAGTGAGACCCACAGCGAGAACATTTTGGACTTCCGCGGTGCCGACATCACTCGTCCTTCTCGTGGCTGGCGTTGCCGTTCATGACGCCGTTGGAGTGGTGGGCCCAGGTCTGGTTCTGAAGGACCTTGGGAAGCCTCTTGCCCTTGGTGTAGGCATGGTACCAGAAGTTCAGGAACAGCAGAAGGAAGATCAGCCCGTAGAGGCCGATAATGTAGATGAAGATGGGGAACTGGTAGGGGCAGTCCTCCATGAAGAAATACTGCCAGATGTGGACGGTCACCATCACAAACTGGATCTGCGGGGGGGGGGGGGGGGGGGACGTGAGGATGTCATTTCTCAACAAAGGGCCGTCAGAGACAGCTGAACAACCGCGGCGCAACCTACCAGCTGGACGGACGTCAGGTACTTCTTCCACCACAGGTACTTCTGGAAGTTGGGGCCCAGGGCGGTCAGGCCATAGTACGAGTACATGATGACGTGCACGAAGCTGTTGAGCATTGCGTGGAACGTTCCCAGACCGCCTGCGGGAACACAAGACAAAAAGGGTGTGAGAAGGATTTCCAGTCTGGGGGGGGGAGGGGTGCTCAAGTCGAACTGCCCGACCCCATGGAGCGGCGTGAAGGGTCGTACCTCCGGCAAAGCGCACACCAAACCACCAGGTGAAGGGCATGATGGAGTGGTGGTAGACGTGGAGGAAGGTCACCTGGCTGTTCTTCTTCCTCAGCACAAAGAAAATCTAAAACGAAGAACGAAACGTTTAGGAGTTTCATGTTCAAGGGAGAGGTCAACAGAGTCATCCCTGTTAAATACTAGAACAATCCGCTTACTGTGTCCAACATCTCGATGAATTTTGAGAAGTAGTAGAGCCAGCATGTTGCCACCATCTAGAGGACGAGAGTGGAATGACAATTTTAGACCAAAATTTCATGGAGGTCAATGAGACAGTTAGAAGCTTAATATTCTCACAGCACAAAATACCCTTACCCTTGTTCCCGAAGGAGAGTAGTCCACCAAGTCACAGCGATATGTGTAGCCGGTTCCCCAGCCAGACATCAGGAACTGAAAGACAAGGAAAAACAAACTTTCGTCAAAACCAACAAAAAAAAAAAACACACAAATCTTGCTTTGAGACTGAAGCCCCACGTTCAGTAATTGAAAACAGACCGAGTGGTTGAGAGTGATGGTAGCAGGGCCAAACAGGCCCATCAGGTTTTGTTCAAGGAAAGAAAAGACCCAACCAGACTGGGGAAAGAATGCAGCCCAGCAAGTTCTGCTGACTCAAGATTCGACGTCAATGTTGGGAGTGAAACTTAAATTTTTTTTAACAATAGAAACTTTTCCATTATTTAATGAAACGGCACCAACTTCCATTCATTAGGATTACAATGAGACGAGGATGCCGTGGAAGAGGTGGCTCGTGACATGATGCCATCACAATCAGGACGCCTCGTAGAGCAGTTTCACAAACCAGAAGGGGAACCAAAACGTGGCTTGTGACCAGAAGGGCTCATTTGCATGGCAATAGGCAT
Organism: Urophycis tenuis; assembly: GCA_036785325.1. Lineage (NCBI taxonomy): Eukaryota > Metazoa > Chordata > Actinopteri > Gadiformes > Phycidae > Urophycis > Urophycis tenuis. The sequence continues at coordinate 196,667 of JAXIVH010000026.1, read as the reverse complement.
GGTATGATGGCTATGAAGTTTACCTTAAAACAAACACTTTGCATATTTTCTCAATCAAATCACTCATTGGGCAGTTTGAGCTGAACACACCCTCTCCACTAAAGATGCATTTCGGTTACACATTTTATTTTACTTCACTTGCCAAGAGCTTCTTGACAAACTCTGCATGCACTGCTGTGAGGGAGCCAACTGAAGCCAGTGTTTGAGCTGGTCCAGGCTCCGTGAATAATGACCCTGCAGCCAACACGCCCTTACCTCGTAGCACATGTAGAGCGAGAGGGCCACCACGCCAAAGTTGTACACCACGAGAACCCCTTTAAGGTCAAAGGCCTTCCGGTTCTCCATCAGCCGGGGACCCCACGAGGTGACGAAGAAGATGTATGCAGCGATGATGATGGTTTGCGGGAGAGGGGATGACATGAGCAACCAATTGCCTGTGCGAGGGTCTGCAAGTCAACGCAAAAATGTCCAATTAATCCACATGTTTCCCAGCTGGAAATCTTTTTTTTTTACAACAGAAACAGACGCAACCCAAACAGCTGCCTTGAAAACAGAAACATGATAGAGAGCTGTATTGTAGACCATTAATAAAACTGAATATGGCAAGACATTGAACGCTGAAGAGGATAGCTGTGCCTTGGGCATGTAGAACACACAGCAAGTGTGGAAGGCCAGCTATATACATACCTGCATTTTGGATAAAGCGGTCATACAGAAGAGCCATGGACGATTTTATATTTACAAACTCCATCTCAAGGCCGGACCCAAATATCTGAAAAATAAGAGTAGCAGGTCGGAAAAACGTAGAGAAACAGGAAGTGCATTTCAATAGCTTGGGGGATCTATGCTACAAAAAAAGTTTGTCATGTTAAGGTTTGCAGGCAAAACATTTTAATAGCTTCCATTCATATCATGCAGCTGGTCCTAGAATTAGGGCCATTTATCAGGCCGTGGCCTTGTGGTGTCAATGGCACTGGCAAATCATTGAGCCTCTCGGAAACCAAGTCACCCAAAATAAACATTACTTTAACAAGACATGTGCTACTCGTCTTGGGTAAAAAAAAAAAGAAAAAAAAAGAAACGGCAAACATTCTACGACAGTTATGAATGTGGCCAAGCTTCACGCAGCTCGCCTCTGGCCTCGGCGCACTCGATAACTCAGCATGAAGCTTCTCCTCTAGAATACGTTGACATTCAGGACTGGCCACTTCCGCGTTAATGTAAAGCGGACCGTTTAGATGCAACGATCGGAGAAACCAGAATCACTACTGGGCTCCAATAAAAAGAGCTCCAAGGTGTGTGCGCCTCTGACGCAACGGCGGCTCAGGAGAAAGGCAGCCAGGGTGGGGCACGTGACGTCACTGCACCCATTGGGCGACTGACGGAGAGGTCAGGGTCAGATTTATCATTAAAAAAAAAAAAAAAAAAAAAAAAAAAAAGTGGGCGGAAGTGTTAAGGGCACAGCCATGAGCGGGCCTCCATCGCATGGCAGGTTCCAGAAACACAGATAAGCAAATGATGGCTACAGCGGCGGCCATGGAAACCTTTCAAACGAGGCCATTGAACATGGAGTTACCGGACCAAGATGTCTCACAAAGTCAGAGTGCCTTAACAATTAGTAAAAGCGCATATTGATAAATTGTGCTGCCGTGCGTAAAGTTTGGGTATACATTTACGCGATCAAATCAAGGCCACTTGAGGCGAAAAAAAAGTGCCTTGGGAGCGGATAGCCAATCAGGTGCTCCCGTGTAAACAGTTATCGCTACCACGGCACTACCACATAAACTCCCTCAGAAGTAAACATAAAAATAGTACTTACACACCTTGAATGACGCGAGCAGACGATGGATATATAGATTTTCCGAAGGTCTTTGAAACGGCTCGTGTAATCAAACCTGCCGTGCACTTGCCAACGGCAGGACTATAGACACAGGTGTGCCAAACTCGACTTATCACAGTATCCTCCTGACTGCCCCCTTATAAGGTGGAGCAGTATCGAGGGCGGAGCAACCACAAGGCCGCACCTTTGTAGTCAGCCAATGGTGATGGATTGCATCACATTACAAGGTGTGTTTTGATGGGGGAAAAAAAATGTGAATGTATTGTTTAGGTTTTTTTTTATTTTATGGCACGGATATTGTTTTACTTAAATGCATGTTTTCGATAAAATAAAAATAAGACATAATATACCAGAGTAAGGCTAAGTTGCTTTCGTGAATTGTAAATAGTATGGTGTGGGAAAATATACACCGAGCTCAATAAATGAAAATAAAACATCAGATCAAACTGCTTATGTAAGCATGGCAGACAAATGTACTCATTGTAAGTCGCTTTGGACAAAAGTGTTGTGTGTAGTGCTAAATGCCCTAAATGTAAAAGCAAACCAATCAGGGTAAAATGCTCAATCCACTCTTAATAATCTAGTCTAATCCGTCTAATGTAAACAGAAGACAATCTCCTTGGCCTCAAATATGTTTTGTGAAGAACGTGTGGATGTTTGTGACAGCAGGGTGAAAGACAGAGCCAGCACTGAAATGGAAACTAAACTGAAACGGGCATAACAAGCAGCCTTCAGAAAGCAAACAAATGCAAATCTGTCCTGAAACAAGCAGGAGATCCAGTGCAGATTGTATAGGAGAGGAGGTGTGTCTGCTTCCAGATGATGCACTACTCATGGTGCTTGTTATGCTTGAAACGACCACACCTGCAGCCAAACATATTCGCATTACCTTCGCTCGTTGCGAGTGTAATCACAGGAGTTTCTACGTTTCCAAGTTATATGCATAATGTCATTCATTATGGTGAAGAAATAGCACATGAGAACATAAATGAAGATCCACAGAAATCACAAATATCATATGCATTCATTGTTGTAGAAAAGTATCAAATAAGAACATCCAAACTCCACACAAGTCAAACTCGTACAAATCAGGCATCATTGTGCGCTCGTCGACATGGCTGGGATTTTGGCATTTTGTCATGACTTCCTGGTTTTCCCCGTCCTGCGTGTGGGCTCTTCTCACAGTGGTGGACCCTCGCGGCGCATCTCAGTCCTCCTCGCTGCTCCAGGCGTCTTCGAAGGCAGGGTTCAGGGCGGCCGGGCCGGCGGCATCCTGCAACACACAGGAGACATGAGGCGAAGCTTTCCAGCCCCGGGACCCCCGCTCCACCTACAGCAGGACCCCCCGCTACACCTACAACAGGAGGACCCCCGCTCCACCTACACCCTGCTCCACCTACAACAGGACCCCCCCGCTCCACCTACACCCTGCTCCACCCACAACAGAACCCCCGCTCCACCTACAACAGAACCCCCGCTCCACCTACAACAGAACCCCCCGCTCCACCTACAACAGGACCCCCTGCTCCACCTACAACAGGACCTCCACCTACAACAGGACCCCCCGCTACACCTACAACAGGACCCCCGCTACACCTACAACAGGAGGACCCCCGCTCCACCTACAACCGGACCCCCCGCTCCACCTACAACAGGACCCCCCGCTCCACCAACAACAGAACCCCCGCTCCACCTACAACCGGCCGCCCCCCCATCACCTACAACCGGACCCTCTAAGACATGGGTCAGGAACGTGGGGCTCAAGAGCCACCAGTGGCTCCTTGGCTGATGGCAGTGGCTCTCATGGGAGAAATCTTTCTCTCACCTATGAAAAATGTAAAGACAAACCTGCGCTCGTATTTAAATGATGAAAGCCTCAATGCTTCCATGAAACTTCACCTCACTGAATATGAGCCAGACTACAAGGCCATCAGCAGGTTTGTGCAGCAACAAAAGTCACATACATTTCTGGGAGGCCTAATGTTCAATTTCGAAAATTACCTGTCATTACCTGTCATATCATTGAGTATTGTTATATACTCAATGATATATAATGTTAACTTTTATGTTAAGCTACTTTGAAAACCAAAAGATACTGGGGAAATAGGTGGTGGTGGATAGCCTACATTTACATTACAAGTTAGCCTACTTGTGACATTACTATGGGGCTCTTCTGACGTTTTAACATTATTTTTTTGGTGAAAGTGGCCCTCCATGCGAAAAAGGTTCCTGACCCCTGCCCTAAGAGGGGACACATTTCTACAACAGGACCCCCTAAGAGGGAAGACATTGGAAAAACACTGAGATCAATGTGGTAAATAGACCATTGGTGATCAGTACTGTCATGGCAGTGGTATCATTGGAATGCGGCCTTGCAAGCATGCCTTCTCTCTCCTCTCTCCTCTCTCTTCCCCCCCCCTCCTCCCCCACACCCCCGTACAGCCTGGGGTTGCCAAACAAGATGGAGCCGCCTCTAGGGGGGGGGCGTACCTTCCTCTCCTCCTCCACATCTGGGGCCCGGAGGCTGGGGACCCAGGCCAGGATGTTGCAGTCCTTGCCTCCCGTGTAGAGCTCCTGTGTGACAACAGGACGGGGGAGAAGACACGCCGTGTGCTGTCAGTGTTGCATCACAAGCCAGGGGACCGCGCTCGCCTGGACACGCCTGTTGCCGGGGCCGACCAGCAACAGGGGGGGGGAGGGGGAGAGGGATGGGGGGAGGGGGAGGGAGCGAGAGGAAGAGAGAGAGAGAAAGAGCAAGAGATCCTACCCTGGTGGAACCTGTTGGAAACAACCTCATCATTGTCTTTTGTTTGTGTGTTTAAAATATTTAAACACACATTTTAAACATAGTTTAAAATAATTTTTTTTGGCCTATTTGTGGTTGTAAAACAACCACAAGTGTTTCTTATGGCAGGCAAACTGATGTTTAATCATAATTAATACCTCGTTTCCTTTACTGGTGATTTATTCATAGGCAATAATCTTGGCTCCTCTGCTGATGATCAATCATAAACAGTGTCCTGGTTTCCTCGTCTCTGTAGAATCTGACCCATCGTTCCAACATAAGGCTATAGTTTGCGCCAAAGCCAAACTTAACTGCAGCAAAGCCTGCAGTTAACAGAGTCTAAAGGCCCCAAGTCACTTGTTTACACTACCTAATACTACATGCTACAACTTTGTGTGTGCTATTTACCTCTATAGTGTATGCCTAGATGTATGTACATTTATGTATATTTTTTATATATCTTTTGTATATTGTTAGAATAGAATAGAATAGAATAGAATAGAATAGAATAGAAATACTTTATTGATCCGAAGCTGGGAAATTATGGAATTATTACATAGGTTTAGATTATATATTTATATATTCTTACCCTCTACTATACGTAGTTCTTTTTTCCCCGGATTATTGTAACGAATGCAATTTCCCTCAGGGATCATTAAAGTGTTTCTGTCTGTCTGTCTGTCTGTCTGTCTGTCTGTCTGACCACCCCAACGTGTCCAGATGTGAACCAGCCAGGGGTTTTGTTCAGCGCAGCCCCACTCAGCGACCCGCTGACCCCCAGCGTTCCCCAGACCAGGGCGCAGCGGCGCCCGGCTGAAACACGCTTCCTCTCTGTGTAAAACACAGAGGTGAAACCTGCGGCTGCGGTTCGAGTGCGGGGCCTCAGGGTCCGGCCGGGGCGGACCCGACCGGGTGTCAGAGGAACCATCAGCCGCTTGACACCCCAAGGTGCAGGGTCACACAACGGGTCGGACCACCGCACAACACGTCGCTGGTAAAACATTTTCACAAACGTGCGTTGCGCTGGGGAATCTGAGCCCCCCAGTGTCAACGACACTGGTGATCCGGGGGGGACCACCGACCAGCCCTCCAGAACAAAGGCAGGGTGGAGATGGAGATGGAGCGTCTCTTCGCGCTCGTGGGGACAAACTCGTCCGACTGGAGTGCAGTGAGAGTGACAGGGATGGGTGTGGGGGTGGGGGCGGGTGTGCAGGTGGGGGTGGGGGTGGGGGTTGGTGTGCAGGTGGGTGTGGGGGTAGGGGTTGGTGTGCAGGTGGTTGTGGGGGTGGGGGTGGGGGTTGGTGTGCAGGTGGGGGTTGGTGTGCAGGTGGGTGTGGGGGTGATGAATGGGTGGCTGACGTGTGGTTTACCAGTGACAGACAGAACGGCAACAGAGGAAAAAGAAGTCCGACCACGTGGGGCAGAAGGCCACAGACACACAGACACAAACAAAAGCGCGAGGCAGCGAACACCGCCCCCCCCCCCTCCCCCTCCCCCCGGAGGACCTGGTGGCGTGCAGCGCTGCAGGTGGGGGAGGGGGGGGGGGCGTGGCCTACCTGGTAGTCCGGGTGGAAGTCACAGCAGTCCACGTTGTTGTAGTGTCCCCGGAGCGTGGTCACCAGCTCCCCGCTGTGCAGCCCGTACGCCGCCACCGAGCTGCCGCACGGCACGAACACGCAGTCCAGGCCGCAGCCGCTGGACACGGTGAACTTCAGCCCCTTGCGGCTCTCGTTGGTCACCTTCCCATAATTCACCTGGGCGGCACACGGGCGGAGTGGCGGTGCACGAGGGGAGCGTGATGAGCGTGGTGCACGTTTCAACATTTGGTTTTTGGAAACTTAACAACGTGGCTCAAAGCCGCCCACGCCAGCCGCCGTGTCCACGCTGGGATCATGATGTCATTAAATCACAGCGTGAATCAACGCCAGTGAGTCAAAGGTGAGAAGGAGTGGCCAATGGCAGAACTGTGTTTTACAAGTGCAAACATTGGAAGCTTAGGCCACATGAGTCACCCATTGTAATAAAGGAAAACTATTCCCCGAGGAATGTGGTACTGTTGTCATGGCTTTGAGAGGCCATCATTCGTCTCTCGCTTCAAGAGTAAAATACACCCGTTTCCCATCACGCTCAGAAATGTTTCAGTTTCATGTTACGGCACACAGCTACAGTGAACACTGTGACCGTGCCGAGGCCCTCGCCCTTCGAACCCACAACCCTCTGGGCGGGGGGCCAGCCCGGCCCCGCCCCCCAGCGGTGGCCCGGCAGAACCCTACCAGGGTGTTCTCCCCGGTGGCGCTGGTCCACAGGCGCATGCGGTCGTCCGTTCCCATGGTGACGAGATAGAGCCCGTCCCCGCTGAAGCACAGGCCGTTCACCCTGCCATTATGGGCTGTGTTCACTGTGGGGGAGAGGGGGGGGGGGGGGGGGGGACACACACGCAGAACATGAATGGAATTCCCTGCTGGCGCACGCTTTGTTTATAGCTGGGTGGTGACTGCCATGAAACATTTTTCCCCGAGAGAATATGTAAATTCACAGACATTTGAATGAAAACAGCTTTGACATGGGGAGCAACGCAAAGATGATTTATATGTATTGTCGATATTGGAGATATTGTAGATATCGATCTGTGAGGCCTTGCTCTCAGATACGTCGACAATGTTTGAAATGTTTATGTAGGGGCAACTAACATGTCTGTCACCAGACATGTGGGTGAGCAGCTCTGTTCACTGTTAGTCACAAACACAGATAGGCTATCAAGGTGCTTTTGCTCTGGGCTAATTTCTTCTCCTCCTTAGTTAAATATACATGTTCAGAATGCTCACCTTTCCCCCACATCTATGCACTTCAGAGAAAAAGCGACAGTGTTTCCGCTAAATCAAACGATCAAACAAATCCATCCATGAACATGTCAGAGCTCATGTAAAACAGGAATCCTTAGCCATTAGCCTACTGGCCTCTTGTCAGACACATTCACGCACATGAAGCCCTCTGTGTCTATAGAATTGCATTAAAACCCAAATAAGATGTAGAGAGAGGGGTGAGGAGAAAGGGAGAGAGAAGTAAAGAGAGAGAGCAAGGGAAGGGAGAGATGGAATGAGAGGGGGGGGGGAGAGAGAGACAGACAGCCAGAGAGTTAGAGAGAGAGACAGGTTCAGGGAGACAGAAGGCGAGACGGGGAGAGACATACGAGGGGAGACAACATGAGGACCAGTACCTGCCTCTGCAGCAGCTTTGGACCGGTCCCCGTTGTGTTGGTCCAGGGTAAACAGACTCCCGGACGCCCTGCGTACATCCCATAATCTCACCGTGCTATCTGCACTGAGGGGTTGGACATGGGGACAGTTGGACAGACGGAGTTACAGACATACTTTCAGTCTTTAATCAGAATCATTTCAAGGAAAATAAAAAAATATTTACAACACGAACCAGTCTCTGAACTGGTCTCCCATAGCAACAAGCTGGCCCCTTCAGAGCTTTTATAGGTTTTTTTAGCGCCCCGCTCTAACAGTAACGGGGCATTTAGCAGAGGCTTTTGTCCAAAGCGACTTACAATAAGTACATTTGTGGGGTTCGACATGTGGACAATTTGAGGAGGGGGACCAAGGGGATCGAACCGCCGACCCTACGGTTGACGACCCGCTCTGTCCACCCGCTCTACCCACTGAGCTACTGCCGCCTCTACTCCTCTTTGGTTCGCACCCCACTAGCGTGAACCACGGGCCAAGTGAAACCCAGGGGTCAAGGTTCAAACCCAGGACCTCCCGCTCGCCATGACCAGACATTCAAAAAGACCACAAATGTGTGTGAGCAGCGGGTCCCAGCTGGCCCTTTAAGGGAACAGAACACAGCATAACATGACACCCTTTATGAAAGGCCATTTCATTGTTAAAAAGAACAATCAATTCACTTAAGGTCTCGAGGGACGGCGGCAGCATGTCCCGCTGGTTTAATTAGGGTCTCTGAAGCACGGGGGGACCAGGTGGGTTCCACGCCTCTCCTACTGGGCCACTACAGCGTGGTGTCCAACGAGGCTGACACATACACGTGGTGAGAATAACAACAACAACAACAACACCTGCAGAACAGAAGGGGACGCCCGCCTTTGGAGCAAACCACATGCCTCAACGAAGGGGGGGTGTTCCTTAACCCATTAGAACCCAGTGTAACAAACACTTTAAATGTCCGAAAATCTTTCTTATACAGCTTTGTGCTCGACTGTAACTCATTGTGGATTGTGCTTTAACTCAAGTGCCTAAGTGACATATACCAAACATGTTGGTGTGGTTGTGATGTCACAGTCATGTGACTGTCCCAGGATATGACTTCCCCAAAGAGGCAGTGTTACTTATTTCTATTCAGTTTGCATATTTCGTAACATAAAGCAAATCTGAAAAAAAGTTATAATCATCAGTTATAATCAAAAGTTAAAATAATCAATTACTAAAGTCATACATTTGACATTGACATTAAGGAAATGCAAATAAAAATGTGTGGTACTAAGCAGAAAAAAACTGTCAAGTTGAGTTATTTTCAAATAAGGAATACATTTACCATAAATGCCCGATGTAATGTATATGTCGCATCACAGATGAAGTGGTCGTATCTTAGAAGAAACATCAGACATGTGTTCTGCGTTCCACTGGGTCTGTGGTATATCCCCCCCCCATGGCTCTGGGTTCTTATGGCTTAATGTTTCATACCGTTCCAGAATTCCACCGTTCGTCGTGTGCTTACCTGGCGGACGCCAGCAGATGCTCGTTTCGGGGCGACCAGCGCACAGACAGGATCTCGGCCCGGTGACCTGCGGGCAGAGGACAGGGACACGCTGACCACGCTGCGCCCCGAGGGGCGAGTGGGTCGGCGGGGACCAGAGAGCTCCAGAGAGATGACGACACCACGGACACGGGATGAAACTCCCTCAGCGGCGAGGGCCGCGGAACCGGCCGGCCAGACCGGGCTCCAGCAGTTAGAAGAGTTTCCTCACAGCCGAGGAGGTCGTATGTTGTATTATAGTATTGTAGTATTATAGTATTATATATTGTAGTATTATACACCAGGCGTATTATAATATATTGTATGGCTGACAAGATATTAAGTAGGCTTATACCAAATATATTCATTGGCTCTCCACATGATTATTGAACATCGTTTATTCGTCATAGCGGATGTAATTGTGAGTGTGTTGGGTCTGTCTGAAACAAACCAAATATATGAAATGTGTCTTAACGAATCGATCAAATTGTATGAACGGCTATCATCTAAAACTAGATCACAAATCAAGCACTGTTCAGCCCGGAGTCATGGACGGCCTTCAGGAAGGGAGTTCATCAGGGATCGTGTCTGGGAAGTCTACAAAGGCAGGGTGGACCTCAATGGTTGAGTGGGAAATCAGTGCAAGCGCACAAACACTTTGGGTGCATGAAAACATTGAAAAACACTGAGCAACAAAGACGCTAAAAGATATGTGTGTGTGTGTGTGTGTGTTGTGTTGTGTTGTGTTGTGATGTGGTGCGTGTGCGTGTGTGCGGCGTGTGTGCGTGTGTGTCCGACCCTGTAACACGTGAATGCGGGAGCCGGACTTGAGGTCACACAGCTGAAGTTTGGGGTTCTTGGTGCCAACTGTGAAGAAAACACAACAGTAAAAGGAGCTTAGCACGAGGTCAGCAGAACAAAGTCATGCTTCAGATCCTCGCCAATCACAGAATTAGTGTGCTCCCGTGTGTGAGTGGGGAGAGACAGGGTAGAGAAATAGATGGCAGCAAATCCAAGACAGCAATAAAATCAAATGCAGGGACAAAACATGTCGTGTCGGGCAAAACATGATGTTGAGTGACAACATATTCAGGCATTTTGTATTGTGCAACACCGGGTGCATTTCACACGTTCCATCGACTGCTCGCACTAAGTCAACTCGCGGCATTTCAGCCCAGCAGGCTGCTGTTTGGAGAGGATATGTCTGTCAGGAAATGATCACATATGAATCCATGGGAGGGGCGCTCCCAGGGAGAGGACAAACTGGAGCCCCCGGTTTCATACGCTGATACTACCCACACACCCGGCACTCGCGGCTGGGCGGAGGGACACTACGGACGAAATATTCAACACACACGAGTCCAGCCCGCATGGCAACGCGGGTCATCTGAATCACAAATCAAGCACTGTTCAGCCCGGAGTCGTGGACGGCCTTCGGGAGGGGAGTTCATCAGGGATTGTGTCTGGGAAGTCTACAAAGGCAGGGTGGACCTCAATGGTTGAGTGGGAAATGAGTGCAAGCCCACAAACACTTTGGGTGCATGAAAACATTAAAAAACCCTGAGCAACAAAGACGCTAAAAGATGGCTGTGTGTGTGTGTGTGTGTGTGTGTGTGTGTGTGTGTGTGTGTGTGTGTGTGTGTGTGTGTGTGTGTGTGTGTGTGTGTGTGTGTGTGTGTGTGTGTGTGTCTGTGTGTGTGTGTGTGTGTGTGTGTGTGTGTGTGTGTGTGTGTGTGTGTGTGTGTGTGTGAATTGAGAATGTAAGTCCAACCCGTTGATCCTGTTCTGTGGCACAGTGAGAAACCTAGCCACCATATCCCTTTGACCCAAACGTGCAGGTATTAAGGTCAGAGTCGGAGTTTGTCCAGGAAGGTGGACTGTTGTTAGTGACACACTGATCGACATTACTACTGAAGGCCCCTGGACTTGTATTTTGGAATCCAAAATGCAAATCTGTTTTTGTAAACACACACCTACACACACCTTGAACCTGAGGTGTGGTTCGACCTAGTAACCTAGTATGATGTCATTTTAAAGGCTTTAAAAAACAAAAAACAAACAACAACCAGCAACCAACATACATGAGGAAGGTTTGGGAATATGGTCACCTGCGTTTCATAGATGATTAATATACCCAATTAAAATAGAAGAGAGGACCTTTCGGTCTTTATTGGTCATTCTCAGTATTTTTTAAGATATGGGACTGAAATGTGTTCTCTGCATTTTACCCATCCTGTGGTACATAGGAGCAGTTGGGGAGCAAGTTGGGATTCAGTGTCTTGCTTAAGGACACTTCGACATGCAGACAGTTTGGAGGTGGGGGATCAAGGGGATTGAACCGCCAACCCTATGGCTAGTGGACGACCTGCTCTGTCCACCCGCTCTACCCACTGAGCTATTGCCGCCCCAGAATGTAAGTTATAAGGTCATACATAGAAGATAATCAGATACTTTATCCATTTATCTGCATCTAGATAAAACATAAATAGCTGTGGCATTTTCAGTGACTAAGAAACATTTGAAATGAAAGATCTGGTAAAGGACATTATTGGCAGGATATTTTTTTTTTACTGTTCAATGTAATGTTGTTGTTTATAAATGTCTTGTAAGGTGTTCTTGAGTGCTTTGAAAGGCACCTTTAAATAAAATGCATTATTATTATTATTATTAATATTATAATGACAACAACATGACAACAGTCTAAAGTTACAGACAAAGGATGAAGCGAATTGTATCCAATACTGTGTTGTGTTTCATCTAAACCAATGAGATGCAGAACACACCCACGCACGCACACACACACACGCACGCACACACAGCCATGAAGACAGGCATGTGGCCCGTGTGTACCTGCCACGAGGCTGTGTTTCCGGGCGATGGGGGACATGTGGTGGCAGTAGACATTTCCATCAAACATGAAGCGCTCCGCAGGCTGAAGTCGCCGACAGAAAGACAATAAACACAAAAGGAAGAAAGAAAAGTCAACATTAGTCTAACATCCTTACTTCAGAAGAATGTCAACATAAACTGAATAGGGTCAAAGGATTTCTTTAATTGAAATAGAAACATTAAACATTAAATCTGTTAAAATGTCTGACACAAACGAAATCACCCGAACCATGCAATGAAATTAGGTTCATTGTATGCAGACCAGGTATACACATGCTCAAGATGACCTTCATAATCAAAAGGCTCCAATAATGGTCTTTATCTACTTCACACAATAGAAATGGCACCATCAGGGGCAGTAGAGTCAGGCCAAGCCAGTTACAATGCAAATTCTTCAGCAAAGCAGACTATCTGATGTCTACGTGTAAGCATAGGGCCAAGATAAGCAAGAACAGAGCAAACAGCTATGGATAAGGATCTCTTTGTAAATAAATGCATTTACACTGGCTTGGCACAAATGCAAACTAAAGATAAAGTGCATGGGAAAAAGACAGCACTCCAACGATAGCTCTTCAAGTTACCATTATGTGAGTATTTCACTTGAATTGAGGTGTATGTATGCAAGTAAGGTGTATGTTTAATCCATACGGGACTGACTCTAACAAACATATTGAATAGTGAAATGACATGGGAATTTTTTTTTTAAAGAGATCAATAACAAACAACAGAATAAGCAGGTCTTCCCAACAGGGCTTCATATTTCATTGTTTTCCTTCCTTGTATTCCTCGGATTAAAAGGCGACATCAGGTCAAAATACCAGTTTCTGCTTATCTTACCTTCAGCGTTTCACTATCCCACACCTTCATGGTCTTGTCAAATGAACTGGAGATAAACATTCCAGTGTCAAATGGATACCACTGCACGGTCTCCACACTGAACTTGTGTGCAAACCTACTGGATCTGTGAACACACACGCAACTGAATGAAGACCAGCATCCACAAGGACACCATCTGCTGATGAGGAGTTTTTTGTATGAAAAGAGCTAAACCATTTGGGTTCATAATTACAAATGACACATTTGTGAATATGAACAGTGGTGTTCCTGGTGGTGCTCCATGAAAACAGACATATTCAACACAACAAAGACACAACAACGACACACATGAATGAAGGGAGCAGCACTTCCCTTTGATGACATGGACCATAAAAAGGATCTATAAATAGAATCACTTTTCATGTGTAAACATCAGTGCTATATAAACACAATGCACTTTTATCATCATTGTCCTTGCATGCAGAGTATGACGTATGCTACAATGCATTGCCCTCTAGTGGCAATAAATACATCTCGCACCTTCCCACCGTGCCAACCGCTTTACATGTGTACTGGAGTTTCCCGGTGTAGTTTTCCAGGTCATAGATCACGATGACCCCGTCTGCTCCTCCAGACAACATGCTGTGCAGAGAGAGAGAGAGAGAGACAGAGAGAGAGACAGACACAGAGACAGAGACAGAGAGAGAGAGAGAGAGAGAGAGAGAGAGAGGGGGAGCCATGAGTTCATGGTCATAACTGGTAATGTCTTCATTTTGCCTTTGCGATGAATCAAAGAAAATATTTTGATCTTATTCAACCAGAGACGGTATGTACTCAGATGTAATACCTTTGAGGGTAATTAAAACAAACAAACAAACCCATCAATAATAGTCATTTAATCCTTTGGGAGTTGTATCAATTTCCATCAGAACAAAACGGGGGGCATAGGTATTCATAGATACTTACTATCTCCCCTCTACAGCCTCAATGTCCAAGCAGTTGATTCCGTTGCCGTGGATTCTTTCAACATCTCTGCCATGATTCAGCTCCAGACTGAGGAGCCTGAAGGGTTCAAACTAGTAAGACTCCAACACGTATGCACACACACAATTATTCAGACAGATACATATTAATATGTGATATGAAAAGTGATTAACATATTAATATGTATCTGTATATATCTATGATTCATTCCATTGCTGCATTTATTTTACACTATTGATATTTTATCTTATTTCATTCTAATTGATATTTCTTTCAATTCATGTGTTCCTACCATGTTGAACGTGCCTCGTTCAACACATCTTTGTACAATATGACTCTCAGGGATGCTGCACATTTGATTAAAAAAACGACCTGAACTTGAACTTATCCACAAGGGATATTGCGGCAATTGTGTAACGACATGTTTAACAGCTGTCCTTCATAAGTTTGGTTGACGCTGACGCGGTCCTGTTTACCTCCGTGTTGACTCTGCACGTCGGAGACGCAGCGGGTCGTCCAGGCCGACCCTTCTGGCACTGATCAGCCCCAACATGGCAGGCTAACGTTATTCATCCATCCTCGGTGATAAAAACATCGACCTGCAGCACGTTGTCTCATTCAAACACATTTATAAATGTTTTATTTCGTCGCGCATTTGTCGCACGTCTCTCGCATAGTTTATTTTCTATGAATACCTCTTTTTGGACTTATTATACGTTTTTGTTTAGCTGTAATGTCTCTGTCCAGCTGCTACGACCGGCCATGTTGTGACGTAAGTCTGAGATGAACAGGAAGGGCTCCCATTGGCTGCTGTCCGGTGTTTCCCTCCAATCACAGAGCGTTTTATTACGTAGCGCTTTGGCAGTGAGGGACTGCCATAACAACCATTGAAACAACCCTATTTAGGGGACAAATTGCACATTGGAATAGTTAGATATTAGGCAAAATGAGCAGAATCGCGGGGCTTCTAAGGCGGACGTTTGGGATAGTACGTGAACATGCGGGATCAGACCATCTCGGGAACAACTATTACATAATCCCTCAACAGAAGACTTGGACAGGTACGTTGTGTGACCTTAACTTAAGTGGTGCCGCCGCGTTAAAACTGGTCAATATTCCACCTCACTTCTATAATGTTAGGTTAACTGATGACTTGTATTCGTACATATCAAGACTGAAGACTGAATTGAAGCAACAACGATAACGTACTTCAGCCTCTCGTTGTATAATTATAATATTAAGAGATCGAAACAGCCAAATGACAATGGTCTCCAGTTAACTATTGTGAGATGAAGACAAATTACACCATTCCATCATTTTGTGATGCATTTGTTTTGTGGTAAAAACGCCAGCATGTTGTCCACTTGCCTTGCAGTTAAGTCCTATCGCCACTAGGTGGGGTGCGCGGAACACTAATTCTCCAGGACACACTAAGACGACAGCTTTCTGCAACGGCATTCAATGATAGGCATTGAAATGATCACACGAAGTGGAGATGCTGAGAGTGGGTGGGCACCCAATTATACCAAGTGTAATATCGCTGAGCTGGCGAGAAGTTGAAAGACAACCGCTTCGTCATGAGATTGAGAAGGAGGTCATGGCTCCCCAGTGAGACGAGTCAGTGGTGCAGCTTGTCACGCACTGGCCCATCGGTAGACAAGGTGTCATCACGCTGATGAACCACGGCGGGAAGTCACCTGTGTCTTCATAAGGACACACGGCACGAGTGTCAAAGTTTGTAAACCATTGTGGATGAAGGAATATTGACCATGAATTCGGGTGGAAAAATTCCAATCCTCATCCTATCTGCTGACTGACAGGCCATGGGTAATGGGAGGTTGCCCTGTGTTTGCCAGGCGGTGGTGGCAGCGGACCCGCTGGTTTTCCCCTGACGGGGACTCCGTGCCAGTGCAACTGTCGGGGGTTTCTCAAAAAGAATGAACACGAGTATCACGGGACAGACTGCAGCGCTGCCATCCTCACACAACGCTGCTCATTTGTTTCCTTCCATGGACTCTCGCTCCACCGCCCGGTTGTTGCCCCTGACCTTGTATGACCAGACGTCCCTGGAAATGTCCTGTTTAAAAAAAAGAATAGGATTACATTTAAAACTCGATTTGCGATTGGCACAGATTCTAGTTTGCTCGGGGAGGCGGTAGCTCAGTGGGTGGGTGGACAGAGCGGGTCGTACACTAACCGTAGGGGGCTGGCGGTTCGATCCCCTCGATCCTCCTCCTCCAACTGTCCACATGTCGAACCCCACAAAATGTACCGATTGTAAGACGCCTTGGACAAAAACGTCTACTAAATGCCCCTTTACCTTATATACATTTTGAGACAGATGGTATAGTCTGACCGGCTATATAGGTTATATCTGATATACAGGCCCTATCCAATAGGCTGTGACGCAAACTGTTATGTGAAATTCATTTCAGAAATAATAACACCAGGCATTTGGTTGATATATGGACCATCAGACTGCAAATGCCCTCGTTTTTCATCTAAAAAAGTCTGGTCACCTTACCACGACCCAGTAGACGAGAAGCCAGTCATGCTTATCGGGCTCGCTAAATAACCCAAAACACAGTGTTGACATTCCTTTTTTTTTTTTTTTTTTTTAAGAATTAAGCCTTTCCTACAATCTGCCTTTTATATGACTAAGCCTAGCTAATGCGTTTCACCTTGTGTGTTTTAGTGGTTTCCGGGGAAACGGGGCCCATCTCGTATTTATAATTTATCCCAAGGTTGCGCTACTGCCCCTGTGGCTGTCAGGCAAATTCAAATGAGAGATCAGTCCCTGCATGCTAAAGCCTAAACTACTGTATACACGCTCTGACCTCACCAAACAGCCCCACAGAGAAGCAAGTGTTTGGGAAAAAAAAAGCTTCAAAACACGCTTACACCACAACAATAGGAGACTGTGTGTGCGTGCATGACTGTGTGCGTGCGTGCGCCTGTCTGTCCGTCCGTCCTCATATGCACAGGTCTGCCGTGGCGGTGCACAGAGCTCAGCCCCTGACCACCACGGTGAAGAGTATACCCTACTGTACGAAACGCAGAGCCTACATTCAGCTCACCTTGCATCCCTCCCACTCGCCAAATTCACTTTGTCCGACCTTGTGGAACTAAAGGGGATCCATTATTCAGACCGAATGTCTCGCTAAAACAAGCTCTTTTTGATCTTTAACTGATAGGCCAAGCGTGGGCCCAGGGCCTCGGGCATGGACTGCAGGGCTCCTCGGTGCACCACTCGACCAGTGGTGGAGGAAGTCTCTCTCTCTCTCGCTCTCTCTCTCTCTCTCTCTCTCTCTCTCTCTCTCTCTCTCTCTCTCTCTCTCTCTCTCTCTCTCTCTCTCTCTCTCTCTCTCTCTCTCTCTCTCTCTCTCTCTCTCTCTCTCTCTCTCTCTCTCTCTCTCTCTCCTCCCCCTCCTCCCTCTCTCTCTCTCTCTCTCCCCCCCTCTTCAGTTGCTATTTACATTGTCCATCCCGCACTACATTTCCCTGTGCTTAACTGCTCCCATTTCCTGCCTCTCACGGTGATCTGCTGCCGGTACAGAACTGGGACGTGCGCGAGGCTGGGCTGTGCACGTTGTCCAGGGCCGGTGGGCCGGTTCTGTTGAGGTGCTCCTCCAAGGTACTGAGAGGTCCTCGGTACCTCGGTTGCAGAACTAGGGGGGGCCGGGGGGCAATTTTGGTTCCCCGGTAAATGTGCTCCCGGAATGGTGCCCATGCTGATTGCAGTCTAGAGTGACTGGATGGAGTCTAACTCTAATCTGCGGAGGGGAAAAAAAACCGTTAAGTGCAAGCCATCATTTGTGTCCAGCTGGAGGACCATCCAGAATAGAGGGAGAAACATGTAATCCTGTAGCACATGGCTCCATGCCCGCGCTCAGCCTCGGGTGCCGTATCTGCCCCGCGTTCCTCCGTCGGGCTGACCCTTTCTTCATTTGTCTCTCTGTTGATTCCTTCCTCCCTTCCTCCCTTCCTCCCATCCTTCCTACCTTCCTTCCTCCGAGCACACTTCCCTTGTGCCCCTCCATCACTGCCTCTCTCTGCCACGCTCCTTTTGAAGCCGTTCCAGTGAAGAACTTCTGTGGAGCAGCATCTGAGGGCAGCGTGGTGGTGGTGGTGGTGGGGGGTGGGGGGGCCAGCGCCAGCGCCCACGTCGCCTTCCTCCTTGGATGCTGCTGCCCTCGCCTCTGCAGCACATTAAAATGAATGGGGCCTCGGCCTGAACCACAAGCCATTGAGATGGGTTGTGGGTGTGGGGGATGGGATGCTCTTTCAAAAGCATCCACCCCTTCCTTCCTCCCACCCACCCATAGCCGCTGGCGACCCAGAGGCTAGCGGCGCTGGTACCTTGGGTGGCGTGTTGCTCCCCGCGGAGATGGACCGCGGGAGGGCGGGGGGGTCCGTACCCACCGGTCTGGGCCGTGTTTCGTGTGCGCGGCCCCAGAGGCCCCGGGGGGGCTGCCTTAACCACGCCCCGCGGGGCGGCCGTGTCGCGCGGCCCCGCCTGGCGTTGAGGTCGTGGCCCGGCGGTCCCCGGCGCTGGGCCCGGCACCGGCGCCGCTCGCAGCCCGGCTCGCCTCCTGTTGTTTGGGAGGAGCGGCCGGGCTGACATTATCGGCCCGCTGCAGGCGCATTTAGAAATAATTGCCTGTATGATTGCTATTTTTTTCCCCCCTTTACCTCTTTGAGGAGGTGTAGCCTTTGTCTTGGAATCAATGGCTGCTCAATACTGGACAGGGGAAAGGCAGTTTCCTTTCATGTTGCAGTGAAAAGGATGTATTTTTAGAGCCATTCATTTAGGGGCTGTATGCCATGCAGTTTTAATCTGCCGGGCCCCTCCGCAGCGAGCAGAATGGAGGAGCATTCAGGGGTTCCTTCAGAGGTTCTCCCTCAGTGTGGGGGAGAATGGAGGCATTGGCGCGTCTTCCTGTGACTATCCCTCTTTTCTCACCCTCTGCCTCTGTATTCGTCTGTCTGTCTGTCTCTCTCTCTCTCTCGCTGTCTCTCTTTCTGTCTCTGTCCCTCTCTCTCTCTCTCTGCCCCGCTCCTTCTCTGCCCCTCTCCCTCTCTGCCCCTCACTCTCTGTCTCTCCCTCTCTGCCTCTCTCTCTCTGTCTCTCCCTCACTCTCTGTCTCTCTGTCTATTATTTATGCAGGCCCCACCTCTGTGTCCCTGCCTCTTAATCTGGATAAAGGGGCCCTGGTCCTCTCTGTGGATGATCGTCTCCAGGAGAGGCAGGAGGTGTGCACTGCATACGTGTGCACGTCCGTGTGTGAGTGTCTCCCCCCCCCCTCCAAAGGGTTAAGAGGAAACTGAATAATATATAGAGAGAAATGTGGGCTTCTATTTCTCCTGTTCTTGCCACGTTGCAGTGAACACAACAACAGATGGCGCGGTGTCATCAGAGCATCGATTCAAGCCACACATCTCCATGGAAGGAGTCACGGTGACCGGGACCAGGGGCCAAATGGCTGTTTACTCGGCTACAAGTCGTCCCCGGGGGGCCGTGAGGGAGAGTCTACCCTACTGTAGGACACTAAGTCTGTGATTATCGCGGGAGTGCGATGGCCGGAGAGGCTATTGTAAATCATGTTAATTGATCGGTGGCTTCGCCATGCATGGGGTTTAAATGAAGGTTGTTTAATCATTATAGGAACACCAAGTGGGCCCGGTGTGTGGTGTGTGTGCGTGCGTGTGCGTGCGTGTGTGTGTGTGCGTGTGTGTGCGTGCGTGCGTGCGTGCGTGTGTGTGTGTGTGCGTGTGCGTGAACGCATTAGCGACTGGGGTAACTGCTTCATTAAAAAGGCATTTAGAAGCCCTTGTTGGTGAATATGAGAGTCGGGTAAAAGCACATATTTACTCTGCAAGAGGAACGAGCATCGCAGGCGTTTGAGCGCG
>JAXIVH010000026.1:127891-172891 GCA_036785325.1 Urophycis tenuis | reverse complement strand
GTGTGTGTGTGTGTGTGTGTGTGTGTAGAGAGAGAGAGGCAGGGGAACCAATGAGATCAGAGTCCAGCAAAGGCCCAGAAGAAATTAAATAGTATTTAGATTATATTTGCACAATAGGTCTTGAACCTAAATCTTTCCTTTTGTATGTAGTCACCGTACATCTAGTAACACGCAATGTGTCAAGAGCATTGGCCATCGCTCAGCGAGAATCCTTTGAACTACATGATCTGAACCATTAGCTTTGGAGAGAGATCCCATCAGACATCTACAGTATACCCTGGGATCTGGTCCAGAGCCAGCGGACGGGGTACCCCCCCCCCCCCCCCCCAACGAAGTGTGTGTGTGTGTGTGTGTGTGTGTGTGTGTGTGTGTGTGTGTGTGTGTGTGTGTGTGTGTGTGTTTAGCTCAGGAAGTAGCCCAGGATGGATGGAAATGCCGATAACGCAGACAGCAAGAGACATTTGGCTCGGCAAGCAGAAAAAAAAGGGTCACTTTAAAACAAATTACATGCCCTGACATTTTCCCTTGGAACGCGTCCAAACCAATCACCACTACCCGTTTCGCTGCTCAGCACAGTAAATACACTGAGTACCCCGTTTTGTTCCACGTCGTTTAATCTAAATGCTCATCAATATATCCATAAAAAATAGACGGGTGACATGGCCGCAAAGAGCGTCCAATCAACGTCGTGGTTGGCTTGAATCACACAGAGTAAAGAAGGTAATTATGTTGGGATTTAAATATTGTAATGTCAGTGTCACCAATGTATTGATCTGGTCATTTCAATTCCTCATTGATGTTACAAATAGAATCCTTCGATTTTTATTTGATGTTTCAACTCCACATATCGACAGAGAACGACGCAGCCCTGCCATCAACAGGGTCCGACCCGTGAACTCCCACGTCCCAGGTCCGAACCTTACCCCGTTGGCAGCGGCCATCTGCACTATCACCTCGGTGGCCACTCTGCTGAAGTAGCGGCCGTCGCTCCCCACCACCAAGGTACAGCCCTGGCGGTCCCGTAGGTCCATGGAGGACAGCACGCTCTGGATGTAGTTCTGCAGGTAGTTCTTCTTCCCCTCGAACACCGCCGTCTTCCTTCGGAGCCCATTGGTGCCGGGCCGCTGGTCCTCAAACGGCGTCGTTTGGACCGTCAACACCGGGATGGGGCTGGTCTCCATCCTCCAAGCAAGGAACCCGAAGAGGTGAGGATGACGATGAGAGGAGGACGGTGGTGATGATGGTGGTGATGATTAAACTTTCCTACAAGTCTTTGTAGTCGCGGCGAAGGGGACTGCGTTATGTGTCCAGATTTAATGAAGAACCGCACGCACAGACCGCGATGGACCCCGCCTCTATCGGCCAGCGGGCTCAATCCTTCTGATGTTCTCTCTCGCAAAGAAGAAAAAAAGTGGCAATGGCATTCGATGGAGAGTTTCTATTGCGCTCCGCATAAAGCTTTAAAGTCGGCTAATATACAGATAAACTAGTTCTCACTTTCACGTTTTAAAAAAACCGTTTGTGTTGAAGAGCTCGAACGTGAACACGACGGTGCGCAACAGCCCCCGAGACGCGCCACCGCCAGACAGCGCGCTGCAGATGTCCAAACTGCGGTGCCACTTGACAACTCCCTCTTTTCCTAATAAGCTCGGCGCGCTCTCCAAAGACACCCGCCTGCCAGGAGCAGGGGAGGCTGAAAGCCCCTGCAATCAGCTGCGCCTTGAGCCAAAAATACACCGAGGACTGCTGGGGAAATTGTTTCGGTCCCGGTATGCAATCGGACACTCTTTGTGTCTGTTCGCATCCCCGATATAAAGCCGTATGCAACAATACTCGTGTCCTTCCCATTCAGAAGAGATAGGCTTCCCCAGCGTATAACTTTACGGGGCTTTTTTTTACCGAACCAAAAATATAAGTCATTAGATCCCTGGGAATGTTTACTTTTCTTTAGATACCTTCATGTATCCGGGGGGACTTGGCTCAAAGTGTGTAACAGGGAAGGCTACTGCCCTCAGTTGGCAGATAGCGCCCACCAGGACTCTGATGGCAGAGCGCCACAGGTCGGTCGCCCAGTCTTGGCCAACAGCGCAACCTTTAGGTGAAGCGCCATAACTTTCTCTCCAGCACCCACTTTGCAAGACCGCGCCGCGCGCTCGCTAAGTGGCACAAAGTGCCCCTCGCCGCCGCATGGGACGGAATGGAGATTATATGATAATATAGGAGATAGCTCTACAAAACACAGCTCTATAGAAGCGCAAGTTGTTTCTGTTGAGCCACGACCTGACGCTGTTTATTCGGGTCTCCTGCAATTAAAAGCAAAAACAGTTTTGCGTAATTGGAAAATATATGAAGTGATACGCCTCTATTTCTTTATTTTATTATCTAGGCACAACATGATGTATAATGTAACTTCAGAAATACCTAACCTCATCATTACCAACGTTATTATGAAACTGAATAGAAAGGCCTGTGCGATGTTTATTTATCTTAATAAAATCGAGTTTGATTCATTTTAAACAGCACACAATGGGGACTTTTGCAGTTAAACCTTTTAAATGGATTCACGTTCTTCAGTTGAAAACATTCCCCCGGCAAATTGGAGTAAAAACGTAGACTTACATAAGTAGCTGAATTAAAGAAACATGAATAAAACCATAAGATAATATTGATTTAAATATTTATTTTAGTGGCAAATTCTTCACAAAATACATTCAACAAACATGATGGGATTCCTTTTCACAAATATATTATTACTCTTCTTATTTACATTGCTTTAGTGGGACACAACTTCAAATGTTAACATAAATAAGCATGCAATCACAGCTTTAGGGTTACGCGTCAACCGCATTAGGCCCATACATCACTTCACATTATAACGTTTTTTTTCTTTGGCCAAACAAAGGCTTCAACACCGAGGATAAGACAACTTCACATGTTCTGTCACATTGCTCAATAGAGATGGACAGAGAGTCCTCGAATCCTGGAGCAGCCCCGGAACCAGACAGCTGGACGTGGGCCTCGGGAAAAGGTGACCCCCGTAACCAATGGCGACGTGGTTGTGCTGGGCCGGCGGAGACGGTTTGCTCATGATGCTGTCTATGCTGAAGGAACACGTGGACTGCGCGCTCCGCGTGGGCTTCGACTCTGCGCGCGCCGCGGCAAGCGTCGCGCCGAACTGCACTTTATAGTCTTTGGGTCCGGGGACCTTCCCGTACGCGTCAAGTCCTCCTGGGTACGGGACGCCGTGGTAGGGCGCATGGGGCATTCCGATAGCCTCCTGGAGGGGGACGTATTGCATTGACGCCGTCGGCGGTGAACTCATCTGAGCCTGAACGCAGTAGGGCTGCCCGTACGACCGATACAAGTTGGGGTAAAACACGAATCCGTCTTTTCCAAACTCGGGGTGATTTCTCTTGAATCGCTTCCTCCTCCGAAGGAAACTGCCGTTGTCGAACATGTCCTCGGAGGCCGGGTCCAGCGACCAGTAGTTCCCCTTGCCGGGGTTCCCGGGCTCTCGCGGGATTTTGATGAAACAGTCGTTGAGTGACAGGTTGTGCCGGATGGAGTTTTGCCACGCAGGGAACTTCTCTTTGTAGTAGGGGAACTTGTTGCTGATGAAGTCGCAGATGCCGCTCAGCGTCAGCTTCTTCTGCGGGTTCTGCAGGATCGCCATGGTGATGAGGGCGATGTAGGAGTAGGGGGGCTTCACCGAGCCGGTCAGAGCCCTCCGGGACAGAGACGCGTCTGAGGAGGAGAAGCTGTTCTCGCTCTCCCCGGATGAGTCGGACTCGGAGCACTCAAACTCGGCGCAGGACTCGAGTGACGATCCCGGGTCTGTGGGGTGCAGCCGTGGGTGGCCTGTCCGCGGCTCGCCGTCTCCGACGATGTCAATCTCGTCTTCTTCCAGAGGCGAGGCAGCATGCACAGCTTCACACTCACTGGAGAGCGTCATGGTCAAGGTTCGAGTGTTGTAAGCGGCGCAAACCACGAACAAAAAAAAACCTATGCCAGTGCGTAAAACTCCTATGCGTAAAAGCGCACAAAGTAAATGGGTATTTCTGCTTCTCTTTAAAGAGTATGTGTGCTGTGCTCATGGGATTTGGGGGCTTTATATAAGGAGAGAGCCGCCACCCTGCAGGCCAGTCCCATTCACCCCAGAACCTATCAGAGTGGCCCCTCGTCATGGGGGGCCACAGCAGCAAAACATGCAGGTGGGGTGTGTGTTTGGGGGAGGGGGAGGGGGTGCTGCAGTAATGAGATTTTACGCTAAGCTTAAATTCACCAAAGAAGTTGTGTAACGTTTATGCAAATGTTAAAACGTTTTAGCTGCACTTATAATTAAAAGGCCGAAACAAAGAATATTGAATGTATTTGAATTGGCCTCGACATCTAAATCAACAATCCGAATGTCCAATTGTCTGTCATGCAAACCAAGCGCTTGATGACTGGCGGACAGTTTCACATAGCAGATATAGTTTGTGTCATTGCTTGCGCAATTAGAGATGTCTCCATTTCCAGTCGAATCGGGCAGGCCCTGTACATATCAAACGAGAGAGAGAGTCTCTTTGAACATGAATACATTTCCTGTCAACTCGGTTTATTTACGAGGTATTTGGGCCGCCACCGGGGGGAGAACCCTGCGGTACAGTAGCGCGACTGGAGGTGAAACGCGCTGGGAAATGTTAACACCACGCCTAAAGTAGTGGTAAAAAAAAAAAAAACTAAGCGTTTTTCACTTCGACCCCCCGTGGTTTCGTTTAGTTTGCCACCTCTGGATGCCCGCGGGTGGCGTGACCGTGAGGATGGCCGTGGTCGGGCTCCCCGCAGTCCGGGAGAAAAGGGGGCTATAGTTGGTCCTAACGAGGCGATCAGCATCAGAATCGAGTAGGAAACGGCCCAGCTGCACGGAGCGCTCAGGGCTGCAGGGCTCGGCTCGGCTTTATGGCCGGGATGAATGACCAGAGCGATCCTCAAAGCAAACCGGTCCAACACGCGGATACGTGTTAAAATCTCCCATGGTAATTCGACATCTCCATTGCAAATTGCCGAGTGGAGGGAAAACACCGCCTCTTTCACGGGCGGAGGCAGAGTTTGTTTTTGAATATGTAGTCTACTAATTGTTAGGCCGAATCTGTGTAGGAATTAGGAAAGCATCCCTCCATCTACACAATTACGAAATAAGAAAATGACCAACAAGCGGGCTTATTGGAATTATGTTAACAAACTCACAACTTGGCCAATGATTAATTAACAATGTTGGATGATTACTATGTATGTATATAGTAGGTTTTCATTTTATGTTATTCTAAGAGCTCTCATACAATTTTATCTCAATCTAGGTAAATCTATTTATTGTTTATACTCTGATTTTTATCACACTCCTTATCCCACTGTACTGCTGGTCAATGTGAAATTCTCCTAAGGGGGATTAATAAAGGAATATCTTATCTTATCTTCAAATTAAAAATGTCAAACCTATAGGTTTGAGTGCTTAATTGGATTTCTTTCCCCTCACAAAGATCATCCTGTGAACTGACTACATTTTCGTTATTCTTCATTTAAATTATGAAATATATTATAACTATTATGTTTATAAATTCCACCTCAATGAGAAAGAAAACAAGGCCTACAGTGTTTGAAATGATCTTTATTTTAATATTTTAATAACAAAAGACTTCAAAGTAAGTAATCAAAGTAAAGAACATACTTTACAATGTGATACATTTCTAACCTCTATGCTTTTGTTAAAACCTTATACATACGCTTACTCATGAAGATATGCAAATATTGCATGTTAAAAGGTTGTTTGGAAGATGCTTGCGACTTGACCGGTGTGATAATATTTAAGAATTGGGAGAACACGCGGTCAACGTCGAGTCTGTAAATGCCCTTTACGTGAGCACAAAGCCGGCAACACAGAAGAAGAATCAAGAAGAATCAATCATTCAATCAAATCAACTGATCTGACAACACAGGCGGTCCAACGCTGGCCAGACCTCTGAACCATGAACAAGATGTCCTCCTTAATAAGTCAACTCCACCACGGCCCAGTGGGCCCTATCCTAATGAATGGAGTGTGTGTGTGTGTGTGGGGGGGGGGATACACACTCAGAGAGGTTCACGCATTGCAGGCTGCAGCAGACGACCAGGCCTCAGGCCTCATGTGCCCCTCTCCCGAGCCACCACCGTGGAGCTGAACTGCTCTTGTAAAATGTCTTTGTCCAGATTTCGCCCTGTGGAGGGAGGGAGGGGGGGTGGTAGGTATATACAATAATACATGACTGAGCTTCTGGGGAACACTGATCCTGAGGGGGAAACTGGACTGCTTTCCAGATCACTGACACAAACTGCAGTTGTTGGCTTTTAAAACCATTGATTCTTTTACATTAATTTACTTTGATGCTCGATACGAAATTAACCGTTTTCGATTTTTAATGAATTTCAGCCTTCTTGACTGAAATTTCACAAAGAAAACCACAAAACGAGCGTGTGTGTGTGTGTGTGTGAGTGTGTATATGAGTATGAGTGTGTGTGTGTGTGTGTGAGTGTGAGTGTGTGAGTGTGTGTGTGTGTGTGTATGTGAGTGTGTATATGAGTGTGTGTGTGTGCGCGAGTGTATGTGTGTGTGTGTGTGTGTGTGTGTGTGTGTGTGTGTGAGAGTGTGTGTGTCTGCGTGGTACCTATAAACACCAGCCTGTTGATGCGGGGGTCTTCCCCCCAGAGCTGGGGCATGTCGTCCAACTCGTACAGCTCATGGACCCCCTGCAACATCACCTGGTGGGCTTTACCTGCCAGGGACACAATGCCCTGAACACACACACGCACGCACACACACACACACAGACACAGACACACACACACACACACAGACACACAGACACACACACGTATCAAGACAATGAGGAGGAAGGATGAGGAGGAACCGACTGAAGGAGATCATAAAGTCGCTGTTCTGTGTGAAGGACCTTCAAGCGGATGACGGTCATGGGGAGGCCCTCCTTGTTGTGGAACATCTTCTCCCACAGAAGGTTCTGAGGAGGGCGGGGAACACAGCACGGGTTAAGGCAGGCCCTCACGCACGCGTGTACGTTTTGAGGTGGGCCCAGTAGGCGTACCTGGACGAAGATGTTCAACACGTCTTCAGAAAGGTTTCCGGCCACTTCAAACGTCACCGTCACAATGCTCTGTTGTGTGAGACACAAAAGGGCCACTGAAGGGATGACTGTTGTAATTCACACAACGTTGCGGTTTCGGTCACTGAACTCAACACAGGCTTGGCTTGGACTCAGTTCTGCAGTGTTCTAAGACACATCAGTCAAACAGCTGCTCTCATGGGTCTTTTAGTGAATGTGGTGCACGCCCAGTCATGGCTCCGCACACAAGCTAGACTTCAGGGGAAGATTCTGTTGTCTTTACATCGTAATTGAATTCCATCAACTGCTCACGCGGAAGATTTTAATCCTCTTATCCATTTTATCCTGCAGTGAAAACCCTGTGAAGCACACAGGACAGGACCCCCGACACATTAAACCGGACCCCCGGCACGTTAAACCGGACCCCCAGAAGTCATTAGCGTTTAAGTTACGAGCAAACCATTTTACGCGCCAATTGACAACTCCGTCAACGAATGTGTCAAAAGCCACGGGGCCACTCGGCGCCCGAGACCCGCCATCGCGACTCCCCCCCCCCCCCCCCCCCCCTCACCCCTCCCTCACCCTCTCGCCTCACGCCCAGCCCCCGCCGCCCTCGCCACTTCCTTTACAGCGCTGAAAAAGGGGGCACTTTGCAGATATTTAGGGTTTTGTGTCAAAGTGTTAAGATTACACACTTCCTTTTCATTTGGTATAACAACAGAAAAGCAGCATTCTCATTACCATGAAAAGAGCAACGCAGGGAGGAGGGGGGTGTAGGGGGGGGGGGGGGGGGGAGGGGGCCGGGGTTCATGCGGGAAAAGAGGAACTGGGGGGGGAAAACAGACAACAATGCCACTTATTTACTCACACACCACTCGCAAACAAGACCCCTTCCCCGGCGGCCTGGCCTCCATGCCCCCCCCCCCCCTGCCTTTGATTCGCAGGCGCGGGGGCACACAGTCGTGTCCCACACCGTTATATGGTAAACGTGGGCTTTCCCAATGAGAAGTGGAGAGGTGCGATGAAACCCATTAAAGTGGACCCACTAAAGGGCATTCGTCTCCACGGGAGAGCCCTGGAACTGGTTTCCCCCATGGTAATGGTGTGTGTGTGTGCGTGCGTGCACGTGGGCACTGGATGCGTTCAGTGCAGTAGTGATGGAGTAGTAGTAGTGCTTGTAGTTAGTGCATGCTGCATGTCGCTTCTGCTTGCTACCTTCTGCTTTCAGCTACTGCCACCGGCTAGCCCCTTGGGTGAAAAGAGGAGCCGAGTGCGTAAGCCTCCTCAGCCGGTACATAGCCTCTCCATTGTCAAGTTCTCGTACTCGCCTCCTCGCGGCCACACACGGTAACTGGTACCTTGCGGTCCCAGGCTAAGTTGTGCGGGAGCTCGGAGCAGCAGTGGGCCCCAGAGACGTGGCATGCAGGCCCACCGGTGTGTGGACATGCCCTGCTGCCCGCCAACCACTGTCCCAGCTATGGGTAAATAACCCCAGCTATGGGTAAATAGTGAACACCTCAACGGCGGACAAGGCGGAGGATGGAGGACCACAACGGCTGGGAAGGCGGATGAAGGTGGATGTGTTGGCGGCGCACAATAGGCGGTTCTCCGATTTACTGGAGTCCCGGCAGCCTCCTGCAGCTGTGAGGGGCTGCCGGTCGTCCTGGATTCTCTCCTTGCCACCGGCATACGTCCTCTCACAGTGAAGCAGTGGTGTTGGAGCAGGCGCATCCCCTACATCACTCTAAATAAAATCAGTGCGCAGGTATCTGCTACTTGTTAAGTGGCCTCCGCAAAGTCTACTGGCGTTGGGGTACCTGGTGACGGGGGCAGGACTGAATGATCCGGAAGCTCCTAGCTCGGTCCCTGCACAGTAGCGGCACAGGGCTATTATGGTCGTCGGCGGCTGGGATTGTGTGGCAGCCGCCCCCGGCAGACCCCTGTGTGTCTGAGCAGCCCTTTTAAGGACCACACTGCTCACCCCAATTGGGGAAGGGTCTAGAAAAGGTGACCTAAACAATGCCCACACAGACTCTCCTGGATAGGTTACCGCTCCTATCGGGATATTCCACTCTGCGGTCGAAAAATATATAGTCGAAAATTATACAGTAAACCTCTACGAATAGCGACATGGAACGTCAGAACCCTCTTAGACTTGAGCCACAATACCAACAGGCCGGGCCGAAGGACTGCCCTGATTGCGGCAGAGCTGAAGCGATATAACATCGACATTGCAGCTTTAAGTGAGACCAGACTCCTGGATGAAGGCTCACTTAAGGAAGAGGGGGAGGGCTACACCTTTTTCTGGAAAGGTTACCCCACAGGAGGACAACATCTGCACGGTGTTGGCCTGGCCATCAAGAGCTGCCTCCTGCCAAGCCTCACTGAGACCCCAATTGGCATTAGTGAAAGGCTTATGTCAATCCGCATCCCACTCTCTGGGAAGCAATACGCCACACTCTTCAGTGCTTATGCACCCACCCTACCATCTGAAGAGAATGTGAAGGACTGCTTCTATGAGATGCTGGATGAGGCCCTCTGCAAAGTCCCCAAAAACGACAAGATCCTGTTGCTGGGTGATTTTAATGCAAGGGTGGGAAAGGACAGTGACATCTGGAAAGGTGTTATCGGGCGACACGGCATTGGACACACCAATGCAAATGGGCTAAGACTTTTAAGTCTCTGTGCAGAACACAATCTCACCATCACTAACACCATATTTCAACTGAAAAATAACTATAAAGCTTCCTGGATGCACCCTCGGTCTAAGCACTGGCACCTTTTGGACTACGTCATTGTCAGGCGGGCAGATCTGAGAGACGTCCGTATTACTCGAGCTATGCGAGGGGCGGAGTGCTGGACGGACCATCGCTTGATCATGGCCATGATCGGGATGAGAATCCAGCCAGCAGTGCGCCTCAGGGAGTCCGCAAAGAGAAGACTGCACTGTGCCCGGCTGCAGGAAACAGAGACCCGTAACAGCTTTCGTTGCGCTCTAGCAAACCAGCTGGAGAGCATCGATTCTCTCCTGGACGGGGAGGGGACAACCAGTGAGAAGTGGTCTTCCCTTAGTGCCTCACTCTTTGATGCTGCAGCCCAATCCATCGGCTACAGCAAGAAGAAACATCAGGACTGGTTCGATGAAAATTCCACCCACATTTCCACCCTCCTCAACAATAAGCACAAAGCACACAAAGCCTCCCTCAATAACCCATCTTCCAAAGCACTTAAGGAACACTGGCATGAACAAAGGAGTAAGGCACAGTCTGCTCTGAGACAGATGGAAAATCAGTGGTGGATTGGCAAGGCTCAGGAAATTCAATCATACGCAGACAGATATGACATGCACAATTTCTATGATGCAATAAAGACCACCCATGGCCCAAGAACACATACTGTCTGTCCCCTGAGAACTGCAGATGGATCCGCACTCATCAAGGACCAGGCCCTGATTGTCCGGAGATGGGGGGAGCACTTTGAGGCACTGTTGAACCAGCCAGCCTCAGTGGACCTGACAGTTCTGGAAGAGCTGCCAACCCGAACGACCATCCAGAGCTTTGACCTTCCGCCCTCCTTCTCAGAAGTCCATGCAGCCATAAAAGCACTGAAATACAATAAATCACCAGGCCCAGATGCCATCCCTGCTGAGATCCTGAAAGAGGGAGGGTACCAGTGCACAAGGGCCATCCACCGCTTTGTCTCCCTAGTATGGCGAGAAGAAAGCATCCCTCAACAATGGAGGGACGCTAACATTGTCACCATATTTAAAAACAAGGGGGACAAATCCATCTGTGGAAACAGCCGCGGCATAGCACTCCTCTCTATCCCTGGAAAAGTGTTGGCAAAAATCATGCTCCACAGACTGATCAAGAACATCACGGAAGACCTGCTACCAGAATCCCAGTGTGGCTTCAGACCAAATCGTAGCACAGTGGACATGATCTTCACCTCGCGGCAGCTGCAGGAAAAGTGTCGTGAACAACATCAAGACCTGTTCATAGCCTTTGTAGACCTCTCCAAGGCGTTTGACACGGTAGATCGTGAACTCCTATGGAAGGTCCTCTTGCAATATGGCTGCCCAGTGAAGTTTGTGAACATCCTGCGGCAGTTTCATGAGGGGATGATGGCCAAGGTGTCAGTAGGAGGGCAGGAATCTGCTCCATTTGGAGTAGGCACTGGTGTTAGGCAGGGCTGTGTTCTCGCACCAGTCCTCTTCAACATCTTTCTCCTTTGTGTAACAACGCTACTGCACAAAGTGATAGGGGAAGAGAGTGGGGTAACCCTGAGCTACAGGCTGGATGGCAACCTCTTTAACATCAGGAGGTTCCAAGCCGCAACAAAGCTTCAGCCTGTACGCATACTGGAGCTCCAATATGCTGATGACTGTGCTTTTGTTGCGCATACGCCAGAAGCTCTGCAGACCACTCTTGCAGCTGCTGTGAGAGCATACAGCAGAATGGGATTGTCTGTGAACACCTCAAAGACAGAAGTCCTTTGCCAGTGGTCATCGGAACCCCCACTGAAGCCACCTTCCTTTACCGTTGCAGACTCACCACTCACCACCGTCCCACACTTCAAATACCTTGGTAGCATCCTCTCTGAAGACTCCAGCATCGACCAGGACATCCAGAACCGGATCAAGCAGGCCTCATCCTCCTTTGGACGAATGAGAAGGAGAGTCTACCACAACAACAACCTCCACCTCAACACCAAAATTGCAGTCTACAAGGCAATCTGCATCCCCACTCTCCTGTTTGGCTGTGAGACATGGACCATCTACGCCTGCCACTTGAGGAGGCTTGAGGCATTTCATATAAAGTGCCTGCAGCGTATCCTCAAAGTGGCATGGCAGGATCGTGTGCCACATTCTGTGGTCCTGCAGAAGACCAGCTGCAGGAGCATAGAAGCCACCATCATGCACCATCAGCTAAGATGGCTTGGCCATGTCATCAGGATGCCAGCCAGCCGCCTGCCCCGCCAGACTTTGTACGGCCAGCTCCACCTTGGTTGCCGTCTGGCAGGGGGCCAGAAGATGAGATGGAAGGATCAGCTAAAGACTACCCTGAAGAAGTGTGGAGTACCGCCTCCCTCCCTGGAAGCTGCCGCCTTAGATCGGGATTCCTGGCGTGGTCTCTGCCATGCAGGAATCCAACGCGCTGAGGACAGCAGGAGAAAACACCGTCTGGCCAAAAAAGAAAGAAGGAAGATGGCTGCCATGTCTGCGCCTGTCCCTCAGGGACAGGTTTTCATCTGCCCTGTCTGTGACAGACAGTGTGCATCTCGCATCGGACTTTACAGTCATCAAAGGACTCACAAAAAGTAGCAGAAGTCATCATCGGCCACGATGGACTACCTAAAGCAAGTGTGTGTGTGTCTGTGTGGCTACAGTGAGGCCACATCCATGTATTCAGACGCAAGCAATTCCCAATCATTCTAGAGCCGGCCTTAAAGATAACGTTACAGTTTGGAACTCGCGAGTTACGTGGAATCCAACATATCCAGAAACCCTTAATTAACCCACATGGTGAGGGTTAACCCTGGTGGTGAGCTGGTAGGTCTAGCTGGAGGGAGAGCCCTCCTACTACCTGGAGAAAGGAAGCTCAGCTGTCCAGCAAAAGGGAGTTTCTTTTCCATGGCAAACTTACACATTACGTATGTAACAACATTACGTACGATATTTATTCTAAGACTTCAGGGTGCAGGATGCTTCATGGTGACAACTTGAGCGGGCTAGACAAAAATCACACACACACAGACACACAGACCAACGCACACAGACACACACACACACACGGACACAAACACACACAGACAAACACACACACAGACACACACAAACACACATACAGACACAGACACACATACAGACACACACACATACACACAGACACACATACAGACACAGACACACACACACGGACGCACACCCACACACACGCACACACAGACACACACACGCACACGGATACACATACAGACACAGACACACACACACGGACGCACACCCACACACACGCACACGGATACACACACAGACACACACAGACACACACACACACACGGACGCACACGGATACACAGACACACACACACACACTAATCACACTCATAATTGCACTCAAATGTGACCGTCCCATCAGGACAGAGAGTGACCAACACCACTGCTTTATTCACTGGCCATAATGAAGCAGTAACAGGATAGTGTGACAGACAGACAGAGAGACAGACAGAGACTTACATTCTTTACAGTATATGACTCAGGGTAAGCCTCTTTCCCAGCGCTACAACACTTCAAAAGCCTCGGGTAAATCCCCGCCACAAAAAACAGAAGGAGTTTTCACTGGAGTGCGATGGCCTGGGGTAACAATGATGAGCACGGCCCCCTGTTGCCCCGGGCACGTGCATTACCCCCCCACGGCAGGTAGGGGGAGCACACACAGGCACACACACACACACACACACACACACACACACACACACACACACAGAGACACACACACACACTGTACTGTGGCAGTACGCATATCTTTTAGTTTGGATTTGTCATATAATTTTCCCTCCTCATTAATGTATTGATTTCTTTGTTTTATTCCAGCGTAACAATACTTTGCATTTCCTCCCCCTCCTGTCTTTTCCTCGCTGTGAATTGTTTTACTGTGCACGTTAAAGCACTTTGTGAAAGCTGCTCCACAAATGAAGCTGATCATCCTTCTCATTACATACAGTACATGAAAGACTCCGCTAATGAGAAAAGAAGCTGAGCCAGTGAGACACGCAGTCCCTTTGTCTCACAGCCAGCTGATGAAGACGTTACCTTGTCCAGATGTGGCCGGGAGTCCTTCATCAGCTGCAGCCTCGCGGCTAAACTGCAAGACGAAGGCAGACAATGTTGTTCACACACACAGACAACATTTCCTGAAACATACATACATATATATATATATATATATATATATATATATATATATATATATATATATATATATATATATATATATATATATATATATACACATATTCACATCTGTATGAACACATGAACATAGCTTTGGGTGTTTGAGGTGTTCCCATCAACTCTCTAAAGAGTACATCTTACGTGATTACCCTTTACTCGACCAATTACTCCGGTCGGTGTTCCCTCAGGTTTTCATTCCTTTGTGTAAATGAAAGGCTTTGCACCACGTACGTTTCTCCCCACTTTGTTCCAAAAATAAATGAGATAATCTGCTTCTGCTTTGAATGTAACTCATCAGTCAGCGCCCCCCGCCCTCTTCCCAAAGTGTTCCCCCCCCCCCCCCCCCCGCCAGCGTGTCCTTTCTGCCCTGACCTCACAAGGAGGCTGAAATGTGTGTCCAGCAGTTTGAGTCCCGTGTGTTGTTGGTGCCACACAGGCAGGCCTGGCGGGGGGCCGCATCAAACAGCCAGCGTGGGCTCAATGGGAGGAAGAGGAGGGGGACCCTGAAACCCTGAAAAGGCCTAAAAAGGACTAAAAAAAAAAAAAGAAAAAAAGAGGGGGGGGGGGGGGGGCTATCTGTTGGAACAAGGGGGCCGTCTCCTCAGGAGGCTGGCGGACACACACAGACCTAATCCTCCACAGCTGTGTGTGTGTGTGTGTGTGTGTGTGTGTGTGTGTGTGTGTGTGTGTGTGTGTGTGGGGGGGGGGGGGACCCCCAGAGCAAAGGCCCGTTGTAAGACAGCCTTAACACCTCGGCCCTCTTTTCTCCCCATGCAGATGGATGGATGAACCCCCCCCACTGCCACCCATTCACCACACACTGTTTCTACAGGGGTCTCAATATGGCCGCCCTCTCCCTGACACGCCGGCCCCCTGCGGAGGGGACAGCGGCCGGCTCTCGAGGGGGGGGGGGGGGGGGGGGGGGAGTGTGTTCATTAGGGGGGGGAGAGACACGGTCGACAACGCCAACGCCGCTGGTCGCTGTGCGGAGGGTCCCCACGCCGGGCCGCGGGGTTCCCCCTTTGAGGGTCTTAGAGCGCGAAGAAGTTAATAATCCCGCCCCCGCCCCGCCCCCCCCCCCCCACCCCCCCGCATATTGACAGAGAAGAAGGGGCTTTCAGAGACTTACTTTGCGGCGTCTTTACTGTCAAAGGAATGCAGATCCAGGACTTCAGAAAGGTCCACCCTGCGGAGGGGAAGAAGGAGAAGAGATGTACCATTGAAACGGGTCCGACCGAAGGGCCCGGTGAAGAAGTGGGTCCACAGCGGCGAGGCAGCAGGTCGTCACCAACGCACCGCCGCGCATCGTACGCCCACGGGGGGGGGGGGGGGACGGCGCGGGCCGAACCAGAACCGCGGCCGACCCTCTGAGCTGAAGGAAACCCGCGGGGGGGGGGGGGGGGGGTCCGGGTGACGAGCAGACACCGGTGTGTGCTGCTGAAACCCAAGACCCATGTGAACGCTTTGGACCACTTGACCCGGCGCGGCCCGGCGCCTTTCATCCGCCCCCCGCCCCCCCCGCCAGGCGGGCCCTGCGAGGGGTCCGGCCCGCGACACACCCTGGCTTTGAACCCCGGGGCTCGGCCCGGCCCACATGCTAACCCCCCCCCGGGCCCGCGAACGCACACAGTGGGATGCAGCAGGGAGACTCACAACAACACAACACGCATGTGAACACACACACACAGACACACACACACACACACACATATACATACACTGAGTGTGTGTGTATATGTGTGTGTGTGTGTCTCTCATGCGATCACACCCATCCTCTCGGGGTTATTCTGACGGTTAAAGAACACTCCACCTTGACTTCTGCGTCTCCAGGATCTTCACCAGGCCGTTGATGGACCTGGAGGGAAACAGAGAGACAGAAACGGTCGGTGAGCCGAGACCTTTCCCCCCCGTCGGTTGGACCGACCCGAGGTTCTGCTGCACCGGGCTCAGGCCCGGTGTGGTGCTGGGCGGACCTGACGGTGTCGCGGAGCTCCTGCAGAGCGGCCTCCTCCACCAGGTCTGTCTTGTTCACGATGGCCAGGTCTGCCAGGGCAACCTGCCTGTTGAGGAGGTATGACATCATCATCATCATCATCATCATCATAACGACTGATCACAGGATCAAGCACACGGTATCAAAAACACAACTGATTCAGAATAATTTAGAATCATTTGGTTTCGTGAATATAACCCGAGAGAAATAGTCAACAGTTTGTACCGATAAAACTGTGTGTGTGTGTGTGTGTGTGTGTGTGTGTGTGTGTGTGTGTGTGTGTCTGTGTGTCTGTGTGTCTGTGTGTCTGTGTGTGTGCACAGGGTTGACCACTGTTTGGTTTGGGAGGCGACAAGACCAACAAAAGCCCAAAGTGCAAGGGGTCAAGGGGTCAAGCCACTGTTGCTGCTGTCTGTTTGTTCAACAACAACAACAACAACAACCAGGACAACAGCAGCTGGTATGAAGACGGACATGGGACGGGGTCATGAGAGATGCGGACATACGGACACAGAATGCAGGGAGACAGACAGAGAGACAGACAGACAGACAGACAGACAGAGAGACAGACAGAGAGACAGACAGACAGACACAGCATACCGGGCTGCTTCGTTGACCAGGCCGCCAGGTTTCTCCTCGGCCAGATGCTTCACGCAGAACAGTCACAAAGAAAGACGATAAAACAAAAGAATATAATTGTTAGATTAGGCTTGTTAGGAAAACACACCACCAAGTCTATTGTCCCAGCCAATAGGTACTAAAATAAAAAAAAAGTGATAAATGGTTAAAAAGCCTATATTCAATCTGTCAAATAACTGCCCCAAAAAAAAATCATAATACATAAATAACAAAAAAAACAGAAGCAATAATCTCATTTCCCCGTCTCGTTTCCCGGGGTGCGTCCCTGGGGAGGAGCAGGCCGGGGCCAGGGGCAGCGTGAGGTGTGATGACGGCCAGACCGCCCTGCCGGCCCCACCCCCCTCCCCCCCGCCCATCACGCCGTCACCCGCCTGTCAGCGCACAAAGCCCTGCTGTCCAGCGGGCTGACGGGGGGACAATCACGCCACACGGAGGATTCAAGCGGACAGTTTGGCTGAGCGTTCAGCGCTCTCCTCCCCCCCCGGCGCCATTCCACGCCTGCACCCCAGGGCCGAGTCACCTGGTGAATGACTAGTCACTAGGTATTAACTACAGCGCCATGTCTGAGTTTGACTCCCGTCTCATCACCATCAGCCAAAGGCCGACCGAAGGCAGAGCGTTATCCTCCGTGTGGGGAGTTACATAAAGATGTGATGTGCCATAAGAGCGAGCTCAGAGGCAGTTTCACAGGCGACACAAAGCACGCCGGTGCTAAAGTCGATGCTTCATATGCATGACTTCGAGTAGACACGTGAACAAACGATATAACCTGGTAGTTATGCGTTACTAACTAACCCCTCACCTCACAGTAACCCTAAGCTCCTCCATCAGCGCTACGTGTGAACAACACGTACCATGAAAGCCCTGGTAAACCCTGAACCCTGACTTCACTTCCTTTGGCTGGTGCACCAGGACCGGGTGCCTGAAGGCAGAGGGTGAGACGGGCATCCCCCCTGGACAGCCGCGGGGGGGGGGGGGGGGAAAGGTGGCGAGCGACTGTGACAGCCCCATTACGATGCTCACAGCTCCCTGGCGTCAATGGCGCCTTGAGTTGAAATCATCCTGCTGTGGCGTTGTGTTTGACGTTTGTCTCTACAGCGTCTCTCCCCCGGCCTGCCGGCGTCCCGGACACAGCACAGGGACAAGACACCTTCAGATTAAAGAGGGTCATCTAACTGTCACACAGCATGGTCCTCTTGACTTCTTCTGCGACGGGGGAGGGTGTGTGTGTGTGTGTGTGTGTGTGTGTGTGTGTGTGTGTGTGTGTGTAAGCACAAAAGTCAACTCAGGAAATAGTTCAAATTGCAGAACTCAAAAAGCAATGAAAACAAAAAGCCAATAAGAATATTTTGTTGGCCAAAGGGTCCCATATGGGTCAAATATATATATATATATATATACACATATACATATATATAAATAACTAAATAAATAAATAAATAAATAAATAAAAGGATCATCCACCCATACCTGCAATCCATACTTTGCATCGATGACCGTGACGATGCCTGAAAAGGTGAAATGAAAGAAAGGCGTTCAGGGTTCATGTTAGCATCAGAGGGTTCATGTTAGCGTCAGAGGGTTCATGTTAGCGTCAGAGGGTTCATGTTAGCGTCAGAGGGTTCATGTTAGCGTCAGAGGCTTCATGTTAGCGTCAGAGGCTTCATGTTAGCGTCAGAGGCTTCATGTTAGCATCAGAGGGTTCATGTTAGCATCAGAAGGTTCATGTTAGCATCAGAGGGTTCATGTTAGCATCAGAGGGTTCCGCGGGGCAGGCGTCCTGCCTTTTATGATTCTTCCCAGCCTTTTGGTGTCCAGCTAGGTGTGTTTGTCTAAGACACTTTCTCTGGGCCTACTCCAGAGTCCACTTTTGGTCTGCAAGTCTGTCACAACAAGCCAGACAGCTGGGTATTTGAGTGGGAGAAGGAAAATAAACCGTTTTGTAAAGTCTCACTGCGGAGGAACACCCAGAACCCGACGCGTCAACAAGGGGGCTCCGGTTCCGTACGAGAACCTTGCTGGGATTTAATTTAATGAATTCAATATAACAGAACAACGGACCTCCGAAAACAGAAGCAACCCACAATCAAACAAATCAAATCGAGCACATGGGCAGTTCTGTTGTACTGTTCACCAGCGGACTGAACAGAATCATCTCTGCTAATGCTTCACTGAGCGAAACATGTGACACAGGCCAAAACACAAACAGAACAATCACATCCAAAAATGAACATGTCAACAAAAACACCACGGGCAAACAGAAGTGCTTCATCCACCAACAAAAGATGGCACAGGGTGGTTTCGTATGTCCTACCATCCAAGTAGACATCACTGCCCAGCTCAGCATCCACCCAGAACATGGCCGCCACAGCCCCTGCAGGGGAGATGAACAGAATGAACAGAATACATATGCATTAATCTCTAGGTATACAGCACACAGTGATGGAGGTCTGTATACATCGTTCTCCCTTATAAACCACACAGACTTCCTCTACAAACAAGCACAAGCTTGTAGCGATTATGATTTCATTTAATTGAAAAAACAAAGTTAGGAATAGAAAACAAAGTGATGAAGTATTGAACCAAACCCCAGAGAAGTATTAGTTTTACAGGCTCAGTGCTAGTGAGTGCACGCGTGCCGTCTGGTGGCGCTTCATGCACCAGATAAAACCAATATCCATCGTTCAATTGTTTATCCCCCACCGGTGCATTCGGCTGCCTTTCCATTTGAGGCCTGGAAGTGGTGGCGGGCAGGCCCATGTCCCCGCGCAGCCTCATCCTGTTCACAGAATGCACTTTGTGTCAAAGCGTCAAGCGGGGAATAAGAAAGCATTGTAAATATTTGATGGGTGCGTAATGAGAAACACCGTTTCACCCGCCCGTCGCGGCTGTCCCACACAGACCGTCCGCGTGGACCCTCCCCCCCCCCCCACCACCGCGCAGGGGAGACCTGTGATTGACAGCCCTGTCGGGGCCAATGACAGCTCTGTCGCAGTCAATAACGAGAACGTGTCAGCCAATGACAGGCCATCGGGAGCGCCGGGCCGCGGTGGCGTCGGGGGCGGGCTCTGTCCGGCTAAGTGGTGTGTGACTGGCCGTGACGGCTGTCACTCGACAACACCCCAAGTCATCACAAAAATTGCACGTCAGCCGCCACGAAGGCCTCCCGCCCGTCTCCTCATTCACCCCTTGAGAGCGCGGCGGTTTGGTTATCAGAAGGCCCCAGTGGAAATGGGCTTGTTGGAGAGCAAGACGAGGCTGCAGGGTCTTCACGCACGCATCACTCCAGAAAGAGACACAGTGCAACATTCTGTTTGACACCAGGAGGGAAAACGAATTCTGCCTTTAATATGGATTACAGCTGTTCAGTGCCTGTCTGTGACGTAGCAATGTATCATAATTATATCATACAGAATTATAGATTCGGTAGAAGATTAAGATTGCAAAAAGGTTACATATTTTGCTTCTTAGTTTCAACATAATATAAACTAAAACTATAAATAATTTTTTTGCTCAAGGTATGACTCACTTATGGTATCTCCTGTTTAGGGCGGTACTTGGTTTAAATCGTATGCCTTTAATATTCAGGCAGATATCTGACAGCCAGTAGGGAGTCCCAAAGTTCTCATAGGACCCCTTTGAGGTTCAATAGCGACCTCAAGTCGAGTTGGTTGTATTTCTGTAGCCCTACAGCACAGTCAGCCTCAAAGGGCTTCACAGGCCACCTTTTAGCAGACTCCCGCAACCCCAGCCCTCCGAAGAGCGAGGAAAAACTGAATCATCTCGGAAGAAGCCTTGAGAAGGATCACAGAGTGAGGGAACCCTCCTCCCACCTGACTTACAATAGGCGCATGCTGTCGTGTGATAAATCAAGGTCACTCTGGAGTTTACCTGGGTCTGCCAGCCCTGTGGTTTCCAACAGGATGTAGTCAAATTTCCCCTTCTTTTCCATCAGATTCTCTATCGCTTTCAAGCCATTGTCC
The DNA here is from genome assembly GCA_036785325.1 of Urophycis tenuis. NCBI lineage: Eukaryota > Metazoa > Chordata > Actinopteri > Gadiformes > Phycidae > Urophycis > Urophycis tenuis. Next base: position 152,188 of record JAXIVH010000026.1, on the reverse strand, counting down.
CTAAAGAGTGAGCAGAATAAACATGACATGAAAACAAAAACCTGCATGACTTACTTCTATGACATAAAACATAGCAGTACATGAACTCAGGTGTGTGTGTGTGTTGTCTGTACTGTCTACTTCAGGTGAGTACGTCGTGGTGTTAACCACTCTGACTGAGCAGCCCCTGCACTGAAGCGGCTCCAGACCGAGACTCAAACGCTCGTAACGGGAGGATCCACTCACTTGACCGAGCAGCAGAGGCAGCCGTTGCGCAGCTCCAGCCATTCCTCGTACAGCTCGCCAGCCTGGCTCACGGCCAGAGACTTCTCCAGGGCGCTGCCTGGCGGGACACAGCAGGGGGGACAGACGGCGGTCACCTCAGTACAGAAGACAGTGCTCCCACTCTAACACTGGCACTGACCAGCAGTCTTAGAGCTTAAAAAGAAGTCTCATTACTTGAGAATGAAATCCCATATTCTGATGATAAAAGGTCATCACAAGTTCATATTGGAAAGGAAGAATCTGACATGGCATTGGCATCTCGCGAAATTGTGCCTTCAGGCCATTGATATGACAAAAGAAAAGAAATTGAGTCATATCACACACACCCAAAGAACAAATTCCACTGCATTTGTGATGTTTGCTGCCCTCTAGTGGTACACAAATTAGCTGCCAGGTGTTTCTTAGTTGCAAATAATATTTGCAACTAAGAAACAACTGGCAGGTAATTTGATCTCTTATTATCTCCAGTATTATTTCAAATTGAGAGTGAGTCGCTAATATATTATATTAGCAACACACTCTCAATTTGAAATAATACTGGAGATAATGAATTCTAAGGCAGTGCAACACGCTGTAAATGACATTTCAGTAAGCATAAAACCAACAGATTTCATTGTACTTGGCTCACCCTCTCCAAATTCGTTCAGTATAACAGCAATTCGCTTGTTGTGCTGCTCTGACAATATGAAGTTCAGGAGTGTGGTCTTCCCAGCACCTAGACAAATCGAGCAGTTTCATTGTTGAGCAACTCAATAACCACTGTACAAATAACACAGGATGACCAGGTTGATTGGCCTGGTTGTGTCAAAGTCTCGTACCCAGGTATCCAGTGATGATGGTGACAGGTATCTGCCGATCTGTTTCTATAGGCACCAACTCAGGGCAGTCATCGTCGTCCATAGCAGCGACACCCGGAAAATGCTATAAAATATGCACAAAATATAAATACCGGTGCTACACTGGTGCTTCACAGACCCAGGATTACAGCCAGCCAGATGCATGCACACAGATGTGAGTTGTCAGCCCACACATGGTTTTTGTTTACTTCCTGCGAACACTTAAAAGCGTGACACTTACCAAAAGTCTGACTTTCTTTTAACTGCTTATATCACCACTCAAATACTTGATTGCAGGAGGAATGCAGGAGGATAAACAAAAAATGTACAGCACAGATGAGTCGAGGGATTATTCAGACATGGGACAGAATATCTATCGCTCGGTGCAACACGATAAAAATCCCGACCCCGTAGAGCAGACGCAATGGTTCCGTAAGGTAACGCGTGTAAGTCACAATATAGCGTCTGACTAAATTCAGAATGTGATGTTGAAAATTGGAATTGTATAAAAAATGAATAATTGCAGGACATTAAAGTCCATCTACAACATTGCCGTACGGGATGTAGAGTAGAGTGCGATGCACCGTGGTGGACGATAGAGGGCAGTGTGCTGCCCATGGTTGTAGAGGAATAATCAGTCTGATAGTCTGATAGAGAACCCCTTATCATACTAGAGTTAGGGTAACCCAAACCACACTATTTATATTTAGAACTGCATAAACCAACACAAAGCAGACAAAAAGTCTTTGCTGATTTTAGTCAGGCCTAAAATACGGGTGATAGATATGGATGTCATGTTGCAAAGAAATATGTGGAGTAATATTGTGTAATAATATAGTGGTGTATAGGTTTAATATACACCCTCTGGTGCAACCTAGACACATCATCAGTGATGTAACCTGAGTGTTTCGGGTCTCTCAACATCACTCACCCTCGCCCAGGCGACCCAGCCGGGGGTGATCAGACCCCGGCTTGTGTCTAGGTAGCTTGTGTGGCCCACGGATCACCCCTCATGATCCATAGCCATCTTGATGCCTTCTCAGCAGCATCAGTGGTGTTCTTGATGGCTTTTTTGCTGTGCAGTCCCCTTCCCAACAACTTGAGGGCCCTGCAGAGTGACTGGCCTGCGGACCCTCGGCATCCAACCTCAATGGGGCTGCACCGAGTCTTCCATCCGTTGCGCCGGCATTCGCCTGCCAGCTCCTCATACTTGGCCCTCTTCCTCTCAAATGCCTCCTCCATCCCGTCTTCCCAGGGCACAGTCAACTCCAGCAGTATTACCTGCCTTGTTGATTCTGACATGAGAACCAAGTCCGGCCTAAGTGTGGTCACTGCGATGGTCTCTGGGAATTTAAGCTGTTTCCCCAAGTCCACCTTCAGCTGCCAGTCCCTAGCTGTGGTCAGGAGCCCCCCTGTTTGGCTTGGGCGGTGTTGTGGCTTCTCTCCAGCTTTAACAAAGGCGATTGAATGCCTAGCTGGCTGATGCTGCTTGCTGAGTGAGATCCCTGAGCAGATGGTATCTGCTATCACCTTCAGCACCTGGTCGTGGCACCACCGGTAGCGCCCCTCACCCAGGGCTTTCGGGCTACAGCTTAGGATGTGCTCCAGTGATCCTGTCCTCTGGCACAGAGGGCAAGCGGGTGTTTCTGCCAGACCCCAACAGAAGAGGTTGGATGGGCTGGGGAGGATGTCGTAGACTGACTGGATCATCATCCGGAGCGGCTCCGCCTTCCAAAGCTCTGACCAAGAAATCTTCCGATCCAGTGTCTGCTCCCATCTAGTCCACGCCCCCTGTTGTCTCATTCCGACCATCCTGCTCGAGCCGGTCTCCTCCAGTCCTGCTCGAACCTCTTCCTGGAAAAGCTGCCACCTCTCCTTCCCCCGGGCCTTGTTGTACTGAGGTCTTGGGTTGCTCCCAAGGCCTGCCCGGCCTGTCGCAACTGCTCCCACCAGAACACCGTGGCGCAGCCGCGCCTCAGCTTGCTCAACCGTCTCCTGGGCTCTCCACTTCCGACCAGTCCGCGCTTCAATCCCAGCTGAGGAGACTTTGGTGTCACTCGAGTCTCTGTACTGCCGCACCTCTCTTGCACGGGTAACCATGAACTCCTCCGACAGACTACGGAAGGGAAGTCGCAGCTTGTTTTTATGTCCATACAAGGCTATGCTGCTGAGGCTTCTTGGTAGGCCCGACCACCTGCGAAGGAAGCCACTGACCTTACGCTCGAAGCCCTCAACGGTGGTTAGTGGGACATCGTAGACCAGAAGTGGCCAGAGGAGGCGTGATATATCCATGCTTTAAACTTACCAGGCAGCCCTGACTTATCTACTGCCACTAGCCAGGTTCCCAGTTCTCTGCTGTCACCTTGAGCGCTGCTTTGTCCCTCAGGGTGCCATCGAAGATCTTCCCCAGGCTCTTCACTGGCTTCTCTGAGACCGATGGAATCTGGACACCTCCCAGCGAGAACCGGAACTTGTCTGTGACCTTCCCCTTCTTCACCACCAGGGAACGGGACTTAGCATGCTTAAAGCCCATACGCACCCAGTTGATGAGCCGCTCAAGGCCTTGGAGAACCCACCTACAGCCTGGAACCGATGTTGTGGTAACAGTCAGGTCATCCATAAACGCTCTGATGGGAGGCTGCCGCACACCTGACTTGGTGAGCGGTCCTCTGCATTCTTCACCTCTGCTGACTTAACGAGCATGTTCATGGCCAAGGCAAACAAAATCACTGAGACTGTGCACCCAGTGATTATGTCCTTCTCCAGCCGATGTGATGCTGATGTTACTGTTCCCGAGGTGACTCACTGAAGCAGTTGTAATAGTCCAGTGTGAAGTCCCTGATCTTGCCTGGAACATGATGCCGGTACAAGTGAGGTCTCCACCAGTTTGTGTGGAATTGACCCGTAGGCGTTGGACAGGTCAAGCCACAAAACCGGCACGTCCCCACTGCCCTCCCAGGCCTCCCGAATATATATATATATATATACATACATATGCATGTGCAGATTAATATAGTCATATTTGGGGTTAGGCGTGGGCTGAGGCTTCATGAAATCATGAAATACCACTCGACTTAATTTCAATGTAGTGTAACGTCCTGGATGTGTTTGTTGTTCACAGTTTAAGTTGTTGTATAATGTGTATAATGGTGTGTTGGTGTTTTGTGTGCGTTATGTTGCCTCTGTGCCTGTGTCCTTGCTCTCTGTTAACTGCTGACAGCGCCTGTAGAGTGACGTCAGGCGTTGCAGGGGGTTGGCGGAGTCATGGGCGGAGTAGCCGGGGGGCGGGGACACCTGGGTATCAAGAAGTTACAGGTTGTTTGTGTGTGTGTGTCTGTGTGTGTGTGTGTGTGGTCGCGGGTTGGGTGTAGCACAGTACCAGTTTCCGGCGTGGTCGTAGCCTGCAATAACGACCGTGTGTTGAACCCAAATAAACCAGTTAAAATGATCTCCGTGTCCGCGTACCTGTGAACGTTACAGTAGTTTGGACATTGAACACAAGGCTATCCCAAAATGTTTTAGTATGCAAACGCTTTGGAAAGTATTCTGCCTCTCCCTTCTATTTTCCAATAAAATCATCCACCTAAAATCCAACCTGGTTGGGAACTTTGCAGCCCGTTTTGTGTGGAAGTGCCACCTCAAGAAAAACCCAATACATTAATATAACATTTACATATACATTATATTTACATATACACTATAACGTATACATTAGGCTACTGTAATTTCCCAGCTTGGGATCAATAACGTATTTCTATTCTATTCTATTCTATATGTACACGATTTACACGTGCATATTAATACATTATTATGCCACATTTTACTATACTAAATCATGCACCATGACATCTGACATATTGATACTGATTTACCCAACAACACAGCGTTCTTATTTTTTATGCACGTCACCACCTATCCGCACCGACAGGCGGCGACAGAGAGCCGACCCAGCGCGCTGCGGCCTCACAGCGTTGTCATTGTTTTCTCTGCAACTTTATTGGGTGGATCTATTTGCACACTTTTCGACTAGTGGCTCCACATCCCCTGTCCGTTATAGACACGGCGAGTTCAGTGCAAGTTATTATTACGATACAGCAAAAGCGGTCGAAAAAAAAAAGTCGACATTTTCTCGTGATCATCTTGATCATTACGCACCTGCTCTCCAGCTTAACTCGCTGTGCTGATCGCATCAATTACATTTTTGTTTATAAATGTTTAATGGGAGGACTTTCAGCCTTACACATACATTCATCGATCTGTTATTATTACAGTAAGAATACCACAGGCGCGGATAAATGCCCTGATAAGCGGAACCCCCCCCCCCCCCTCCGGGGTCCGTCACCGAAGAGGAGGCGTGTGTTTCTGGGACGCGTGTCCTGATCCACTCCATCCCCTCCCACACCGCCGCCGGTGTCTGTCTTCTCCTTCTGCGGGATGGTTCAAATCAAATGCGGAAGTTTACACCCAGAGCGCTGCCACTGCAGAAAACCCTGAGGATTGTATGACATTTGTGCAGTATCCAGATCAGTGTGATTGTGTGTGTGTGAGAGTGTGAGTGTGTGTCTGTGTGTGTCTCTGCGTGTGAGAGCTGAAGACCGCGCCGCAAAGCTGGAGTTCAAACTTCCATGGCTTCCCTTGTGAGCTCGGACCGACGGGCTTTCGCTCTGAAGATCAACAGGTAACGACGTGCAGTGTGTCACGGGGATCACGTTGTCTCGGGGTGTCCTCGCAGTCTCCGGGGGGTCGCGGGGGGGCTGTCAGTAGAGTTGTAGTGAGTAAACTGAAGCAGGCTGATACACGTCCCGGAATGTTAATGTTCTCCGTTCATCTGCTGCCCTCTACTTAGTGTCACCAACGGGTGTTAAGCGTTTGTAGGCGTTGCGTTCTTGTTTTCTTTATTCCCCCCAACTTCTTCCAACAGAATGACTTGATTTGACAGATGTTTTAGTTTTATCATGCCATGTGATCCGTGTGGTAAACATCGTAACTTCAGTCGGCTTTGGTCTGCTGTTAACCCGTTCAGCACTACAACGGCCTCATACTTTGCTTTGTCTTGCTCTCAGTTCTGCTTTGTTTGAAAAACTGACTGTTTCTAAATCTGGTGTGAAATGAAGAACGCCATTTCCGCGCGCGCGTGTGTGTGTGTGTGTGTGTGTGTGTGTGTGTGTGTGTGTGTGTGTGTGTGTGTGTGTGTGTGTGTGTGTGTGTGTGTGTGTGTGTGTGTGTGTGTGTGTGTGTGTGTGTGTGTGTGTGTGTGTGTGTGCGCCAACCCCACAGATCAGAAATGAATGAGAGCGGGATGTGAGTGTAGTTCCTGCTGTGTTACACACCAGGTGTGGAGGAAATAACTCACATGGCAGTCCCATTGTGTGTGTCATGCTTGTGTGCAGCGCACTTCATTCGAACACATGTTACTTGCATCAATGCAGCGGGATTATTGAGGATTATTACAATGATAGAGATGTGTAATAATCCTTCTTTCGCGCAGCTGTGGAAGCCGACGTTGCGACGTGACTGCTGTTGTTACGCACACCGCGGCCTGGTCTTGCGTCAATGATTACAGTTTGGTCTGTCACATGCGCACTCGCAATGTCAAGGTGCTGTCATGGAGCTAAATCAATCACGCACATGCTCCGTCTACCAGTAACATGGCAGTTTGTGTGGAGTTAAGAGTGACATCTTTCAGAGGGCTTTTCTTCCCAGCCGAGCTACACTGATTGTAAAAGAGTCCAGTGGTGATCCAGCGATCAGATGTGTTTAGGACAGTGGAGTATACGATATGGTGCTATTGGTTTCTGTGAGTGTAGCCAGTAATTTGAGTCGCAAACAGTAAAATGCAAACATGTTTGTGATTTGCACTGAGTTTTGTTGACCAAACCAAACTTGTTCTTTAGTGGATAGTTACATTGTGGTGTTGACGCCTGTAGAGTCAGTAGGTAGTTGTAGTCTGTTTGTATACAGTCACTATGTGCGGTTCCTCTCCGTATCTGATATAACGCGTGGGGGAAATCCTGTTTTCTTTTTTTTTTCTGTACCTTGCCCTGTTTCACTTCAGTTTTCTCCATGAGCGGTTTGAATCAGGAAATAAGTGTTTCTTCATGGCTCCGGACTTGGACAGTTGCCAAACACGCCCCGGCCTCATCTCCCCATAAACGACGGGCTTCGGTGGAGCCACAGGGCAGCAGGTGTCCAAGACAGCTGTGGACAGGGTGGGCCTCTTTCGCTCGATACTGCCTTAATGGCTCCGGCTCACAAGGTATTACATTGCATGTGGCCGGTTTCCTCTGCGCTCGATCTAACGTCATCTGCTAGCCCCCCCCCCCCCCCCCCTGGGTGTTCGCAGACACACTGGTGGAGGGAGCGTCCTTGTGGGACGCGGGCCGCCGAGTCGGGGCTGTCGGCCTCGCGAGGGGCCAGGGTCGTCGGGTGGACCCCCAGCCGAGAGTCCCCTTGGGTGTGAGCCCCTAGCGCCCGCAGCCAGACGCTCGTCGGTGACGTCATACCCGACCCGACACTAATTTACTGCGAACGCACACTAGATTAGAGCACATTCACAGTAAATGACGCAGTTCTTACTCCTTTTTTTTTTAAGCATGGTGAACTCTGCCTAGAACCCCCCACGCCCCGCACACACACACAATCGCACGCACACACATCCACATGCAGCGCACACACAGACACAGGAAGTGGCGCGGCATCAGTACTGATGATAACAGTCTTCAGGAGTGTGATAGTGTCATCCAGCCCTAGTGAGTCTGCCCACCTCGTGTCTGGTCCACCCCGGCCTACTTTGTAGTTTCCTGTGTTGTTGTTGTCTCAGATTAGCGAGGGCATCTAAGAGACGGCCGGAGCCAGATAGGAGGCCCTCTCGTCTCCCATTTCAAGGGGGGAAAACCAGCGCATATTAAAAGGCTGGTCACCTTTGGCCAAACTCGTACCCACTGCAGGCCGTTGAAAAAGATTAGACTCAACCGCAACCTTCCACAGCTTCAGCCACCGTTGTGGTGTTTTGGTCTGCGGGAACAGACAACGCAATCTAATCCTCCATCTGAAATCTGTGTGCAGTGAAACGGGCAGTACACGTTTGAGTCATGCCACCGGTGACTGAACGATAATGTTCTGCTGGAACGTTTAACCAAAACAATGCAAACTCTGTATTATTATTGACCTAGTGTCCTCTGCTGTGGTTGTGGATCAGGAGATCGAGGGCAGCGACGGTGGGTCACCATGGTAAGCCGTCCTCGCGTGGGGAGAAGCATAGGCTTGGTGATGGTGATGATGATGATGGTGATGGTGATGATGGTGATGATGGGGCAGAGCCCTGTGTGGGAGTCAGTGCAGGGCTGACATAACTATAGGTTGTCCGCGTTGGGATTACACCTTACGTCTGTCTGCTGGGCCCAGCAGCACGGGGTTGATGTTGAACATTAGTGATCCTGCAGGTCTAATACTATAAAGAAGTGCTGGGGTTTGGATTCCTGGAATGCTTACACGTGCAGACCTTGCACAAACACAGCATGTGCCGGCCTGCCATTGGAGGCCTGGCAGGCCGAGAACACCTCGATTATAGAGGATCTTTTTCTTCCCCTCGCTGTGGAACACAAACAATAATCTTTCCCTATTGCCCTCGATTGTCCCTCAGCACAAGAGGAACATAACTAAAAACGACATTCTTGTTGTGGTAGCTAATGCATTTTTTGAGTGAATGTGAATGTTTTGGTGAACAGTAATGCGGTTTCGTATTCTGTGAATAATCTGAGAGCATTCACTGGTCCTGGCCGTGCCAATCAGCTGACCCGTTCTGGAGGGAGGTAATGGTGCAGTCCACAGTTACATTGTAATTAGGTGATTACTGAACGGTTTGGGCTAAATCGGGATAACTGAAACACACGACCACTTTTTGTTTAGCCTTTCTAACCAATGAGACCGGTGACAATTAGGCTAAGGAGGTGGGAGGAGGTGGTTATCCTCCTAAATAATAATAATTACATGTTAAAAATAAAGGACAATGAAACGAAAGCTAGCTAACTATTTCAGCGTGAACCAAAGTGGTCCCAGCATCCATCTGCAGTGGGAGGAACCTGGCTGTCTTGAGATGATTAGGGCCTGCAGTGGAGAACCTTTTCCCTTTCTGGCTTGAATGTCCAAAAAGTCTTTGTGAAGGTAAAATGTCAAAAAAACGCTTTTTGACATTTTCAGCGTGAACAGGGATGCGCAATAAATAATCCCATTGAAATGTCAAGGCTGATGACTTCTGATTGTGGAGTGCGATAACCCCGAGCCGAGCCCGGGGTAAGTCAGCGGCTGTAACCTGTAAGGGACATCAAGAAGGAACACATGCTTTTCCCATCCTGTCCGGGGTGGCGGTCTGACTCTGACCTTTTACTTAAATTGTTCCTTCAGGAATCCTTGCCTCAGCCGACGCCTCCGACGCCCGGCTGTGTGTTACGCAACAGGTCTCTGGGATCATGCCATGCCGTCCAGAGGGCAGCGCTGAGACACAGTGTTTGTGACAGGACAGCCAAGTGGCCGGTCGTCTTGGTTCTGCTTCTGGTTCTGCAGCCGACACTGTGCTAGATACCCAGACGCTAGATAACCCCCTCTACCTGCTCCTTAAATCTAGGCTAGGCAATTTGAGGAAACAGCCAGAGTAAGCCAGATTTTGAAAGCATCCATCTGAAAAAAACCTCTCCTCCTCCCAGAGCTCCCTCCGAAAGCCCCTCCCCTTAAAGCCCCCCCCCCCAGCTCGCTTTAGCGAGAGGTCAGTAGGTCAGGTGGAAGAGGCCACGGACTACGAGCAGGTAGCTGACTAGGTAGGTAAACGGCAACGTAAACAGCATCGTAGGCCATCCAACCCTTTCACTTGGCCTGATTGAAATGACTGGACGGGCTTATCAGAGGCCTCCAACAGACACACACACCGGATTTAGATGTATTGATTTGTCATTTGATTTATTGATTGGCTACCCTAGCCTTAGGAATAGCTTTTAGTGGTGGTGGTGGTTGTGTTTCCCAGCACTCTCTGTTTGACCATCCCTGACCTGAAGTAACTCATTCTCTTGACCTATTTTCTTATTGTTGTTTGGTCACCAGGAACAGGAGAGGTTTTCACACGTGGTTTTGCCTGAAGTGCTCTTGTGTGCTCTCTCTCTCTACCAAATCACAACACATCGTTGGCTCAGAAATAACCAGCACACATATCTTACGTCACATCTACTACGCATCTGCAGCATGTAAGATAAAAACCAAGCAATCCCAGCTTGTGCATTTCCCTCACAAGACCAGCTGTGTTCCTGTATTAGGAGAGAGAGGCCAGCACAGACACCATGAGGAGAGCACCAGATGTTCTCTGTCATCACAAGCTTCTTGTCAACCAGTGCTAAAATAATGCCTGCTTGGCTCTGCTGCTGACAAGAGCTGATTACTGTTTTGCCCACCGTGCCTTTTTATATAGAGAGGGAGAGTGTGTGTGTGTGTGTGTGTGTGTGTGTGTGTGTGTGTGTGTGTGTGTGTGTGTGTGTGTGTGTGTGTGTGTGTGTGTGTGTGTGTGTGTGTGTGTGTGTGTGTGTGTGTGTGTGTGTGTGTGTGTGTGTGTGTGCCTGCCGTCCCTCTATGAGCCTTTCCTAATGGATTTCACTGGGACATTTGTACAGGAACAGGCTTGTTCATAATGGTCCGAGAGTTGGCGACGGAGCCTGGCATCGCGACTCTAGTATTTTTTTTTGTATTTGTACTCTTTGGTATTTGCACAAACAAGCGTTGCATTTATGAACAACAAAATGTATGATAACAGTTAGTCAGCATGCGGTTTCAAAACAAAACAACCAAATCACTAAGTTCACCGGGATGAATGGCAACATTGTTGGACTTTGATCTCGGTGTAAATTTGCACAAGTGTCTCCGTTGATATTGGCGGGCAGCGTTGCCCGTGTTCCGTGTGTGTTCCCGGGGGGGTTCTGGTGTGCTGTGCTGTCAGCGGAACGTTCTCAGGGTTCTTTAGGTATCTGACCATACCGCACCTTCTACATTTGTATATAGAAGCATTTTCCGACACAATGCTGCATGTGTTTACGTGCGTCCTTTCTGTGCATTGGACATGACAACATTTTTTAATTGCTAATTCCTTTAATTCGCTTGAACGACCAGCGAATAGAAGCGGGCCTGCAGAACAATGGACCCGGGTCTTCCCCCACGTGGGCCTGGCCCGGGAATGTGACCCATCTGAGAAAGCCCCTTCATGCCGTCACACTTCACACTTTGTGGCAACCCACACACAAACAGACACACACACACACACACACATACACACACACATACACTCACAAAAGCTCAAACACGACAATGGCGACAAACACCAAAGACAAACCATTTAATGTCATTTATTTGACGTCACTGGTTGCAGAGTTAATAAAGCCTGCGCTGTGTTGAGTTTGGTACGCTTTGAATTAGTCACAAGTTACAGACTGATGTTGTGCCCCGAGAAACGTCAGGCCAATCTGTTCTGCATACTGTCTGTTTTGCTGCGTGTGTACACACACACACACACACACACACACACACACACACACACACACACACACACACACACACACACACACACACACACACACACACACACACACAGAGACACACACACACACACACACACACACACACACACACACACACACACACACACACACACACACACAGAGACACACACACAGAGACACACACACACACACACACACACACACACACACACACACACACACACACACACACACACACACACACACACACACACACACACACACGCACGTTCTCATGCTCGTGGGCTGTGTGTCTTGGCATGCTGTGGCACTGTGGTGTCCTGAAGGGTTCTCTGCCTGGTGTGACCCTGCAGTCAGCAGCGTGTTGCTGTGGCTGCTTGTACAGCTGATGTACAGCCTCAGTGCTCTGTCCTCCAGGGGTTCTCCACACTAACCCCAACACTAACCCCAACCCTAACACACACACACACACTCATTCATCCACATCTCATTCAAACAACACCAATCTCCGGTCTGGCTTCAGACATTTTGAGAGCTGGGTCAACAATGCAATTATTCATGCTAAATAATAATAATAGTAATATGAAGGGAAGAGCTAAAGCGGACACGCACGCACGCACGCACGCGCACACGCACGCACACGCACACGCACGCACACACACACACACACACACACACACACACACACACACACACACACACACTCTATCTCATTCATCCACTTCTTCCAATAGATTATATATTTACATATATGTTATTATAATCTATACATTTAGTTCAGCATTAGCGTGTGTTGTTAGGAAGGCTCCTGCCGCGCTGTGATGAATGATGAATGATACATGGTACATTGTGATGTGTACTGTGATGTGACTTCTATCGGGTGGGAACAATCACTGTGTTCTGACCACGTTCCTCGCTCTGGTTCCAGGCACTCCTCTGCGGAAGTCCGACGCAGCTTCGGCGGAACCCCAGGATCCCACAGCAGGAGGAACTCCACCGCCTCGGCCTCGATATGCTTCACCGTGGTGAGTGGAACCCCAGAACCCCCAGAACCTCCAGAACCCCCAGAACCCCCGGGGTTGTGAAGTGTGTCTGAAAGAAGACCGGGCCGTGCGCCTCGATATGCTTCACCGTGGTGAGTGGAACCCCAGAAGCCCCCAGAACCCCCAGAACCCCGGGGTTGTGAAGCGTGTCTGAAAGCAGACCGGGCCGTGCGCCTCGATATGCTTCACCGTGGTGAGTGGAACCCCAGAACCTCCAGAACCCCCAGAACCTCCAGAACCCCCAGAACCCCTGGGGTTGTGAAGTGTGTCTGAAAGCAGACCGGGCCGTGCGCCTCGATATGCTTCACCGTGGTGAGTGGAACCCCAGAACCCCCAGAACTCCCAGAACCCCCCGGGGTTGTGACGCGTGTCTGGATGCAGACCGGGCCGTGTGCCTCCACCGGGCCCTGGCTCGTGTGGGCTGTGGCCAGTCTCTCCATGGGGGAACTGTACTGCGGGTTCACCGCTGGAAAGCATACCAGTGAGTTTAGGTTTGGTGTCGGTATGGAGACCCGTCAGTCCATCAGTTGCCCATATGATACTCATCCCTGGTGGCTTCATTCTGGGTGGAGTTCTAAGAGAGAGGCTCCGTCGCCACCCGCAGGGAAGATACTGCCTCCTCAGGAATGTGCACATGGCCTAAAACGATGCCTTCAAGGATTAGACCTGAAGTCACATATATGTTGTTATACTTCAGAAGAAACCTGTTCCACGAATCATCTCATTCACATGCTGTTCGGAAAAATCGCGAGAGCCTCAGTTTAGTGATGTGTGTGGTTTGTTGCTGCTTGGCTCTCTGTGTTTGTGAGGACAGAGAAGGCTTAGTACCGGCTCCTGCTCTCTGGAGGGAGAGGCTGGAATAACGCAGTAATCCGTCGGGAGGGATTTACTGCTGCCACACGCTGAGGGCTCACATGACACACGTCAGTCAGTCTCTTCTTCTGCAGCTCTACCGCCACACTTCCTTCCTCCTTTAATCTGAATCTCGCTCTCTCACTCCGTCTCTCTCTGTCTCTGTCTCTCTTTCTCTGTTTCTCTCTCTCTCTCTCTCTCTCCCGCTCTCTCTCTTTCTCTGTGTGTCAGCTTGATGCAGATGTGTGTGTTTCCCCTTCCTCTCGTCTCAGAGTTCCTCTCCTCCCTCTCTGCTGAGCTGTAGATCTGTGTGTGTGTGTGTGTGTGTGTGTGTGTGTGACTAATTGAGCTGCAGTCCTGTGATGCTGCCTCCAGTGAGGGGCCCTGCGCTCTGGTCAGCTGACGGCGGGGGTCCGGTCCCTTCCTCCGCAGCCCTCCGGCGTCCCGGTTAATCTCTAACCTGCTGGGGAAGTGGGTCAGCGGCTTTGTGATTGATGACTTTGTGGACGGGGGCTCACTCACCCTGTGGTCGTTTACACAGACGGGATATTAATACGCCCGGATTTGGGTTTCTATGAGGGCGGTCGGGCTTAGCGCCGTAATCTCTGGGAGGGATATTTTTTGACGCTGCGTCAATATTGAGCGGATATGTCGCGCACAGGAGTACAGAGGGTCTGCGCTGTCGGTTCTAGTGCAGCCGGAGGGTCTGTGCTGTCGGTTCTAGTGCAGCCGGAGGGTCTGTGCTGTCGGTTCTAGTGCAGCCGGAGGGTCTGCGCTGTCGGTTCTGCTGCAGTGTTGACTATCATGGCAATCCCCACTCAGTGGATTCAAATGATGTATTATGAATATTGCTGATTAGAGCTGTTTCGGTGTGTGTGTGTGTGTGTGTGTGTGTGTGTGTGTGTGTGTGTGTGTGTGTGTGTGTGTGTGTGTGTGTGTGTGTGTGTGTGTGTGTGTGTGTGTGTGTGTGTGTGTGTGTCTTTGTGTCTGTGTGTCTGTGTGTGTGTCTGTGTGTGTGCATGTGCACACAGTTTCCTGTCTGTTGCAAATGTCAGTTGATGGAGGGAGGCTTTGGTGAGGTCACTTCCTCCTGTTTCTTGTGGTTTCCTCACCACGATGCGGTGAACTGCAGTGCCGTTTGCACCATCGTCTCAAGCACGGCCTCGCACCATCGTCTCAAACACGGCCTCACACCATCGTCTCAAACACGGCCTCGCACCATCGTCTCAAACACGGCCTCGCACCATCGTCACCGCCGCGTTCGGCAAACCGCATTCAGCTCAAACACTGAGGGTCTGTGGACATCTCTGCTCACATTGGTGGCTGATGGAGTCTGTTCCAATTAGCCCGCTGCTGTCACGCTAGCTCCCAAGGCTAGCCTGTCAGCGTTAGCGTGACGTCACGCGGTGTCGTGGGTGAACGCTCGCGTATCCGGACGGCGCCGTGTTTTGTGCACTTCCTTCATTCTACACTCGTTAGAGACGCCGTTCACTTTTCAGCAGGGTAAGTGTGCGGCACACAGCTGATGGAGATGATACTTTAGAAGGTACACATGGTCACAGACATGTTGTTGTTCAACTGAGCGTCTGTGTGTTTTGTTTCGGGGGGGTTTGTTTGGGAGCCGTTATTCTCAGGTTTGATGCAGGAACTGTGAAACGGCCCGGATGCGTAGCAGTTGTTTTTGTGAAGGCCAGTTTCTTCCCCATGGCCGTGCAGAGTCCACAGGCTGCCATGCTTGTTGTGTTATATGTCTGGAGGAAGAGTTGGGCCTCTCTTCAAAGAGCCCTGTGTCTCACACAGACATGCATAGATTTGCATTAATTTGGTTCTGTTAACCAGCACTCTAAGCAGAGGGGGAAGAGGCCTTTTTTGAAAGTAGAGATTGTGATTGTTTTAGTGTAGTTAGTGTATGCTTACTATATAACAAGGCTCTGTGTTGCAATTTCCTCTTGAGTTGAGGAGAAAAAAAACCTCCCTGAGGCATCGACCGATTTGCAAAAACATGTCTGAGAGCAAATCCCTCGCACTGTGTTGGCATTTCTGAGAACCGCGGAAACCTTTTCTCTGCATCTGTATTTCACCTCTGCGTCTGCCTTTGCATCTGTCTCTCTACATTTACAATAGCCTCATAAAGTGTGCACACTGTAGGGTTCTATATGCACCATGCAAACTCTTGTTATTGAAAAAATGGCACGATGTTAAACATTTGCACGAAAACCTACTTTATATGAATGTAAAATCATGTTGTTTTACAATATTGTAAGGAGACTGTTGTCTTATTCAGCTTTGTAGTCCTGCTTTGCAGACCTATTTTGTAGGATCCAGAACAGAATGTAGTGTACAATCCCATTGTGCAACCAGATTTTATTTACCTTTCCATGCCATTAAAGCAAATGTTTAAACAGGGCTTCTGTATTTATTCTATGTTGGGTTATGAGAAACCTATAACCTATTACTTATTCTCAATGACCGGTTTTCTGTAATTATTAATGAGAAAGCCGTCTTATGCAGGTGTACCCAGGCTGTTGTGAAAGGGTAACAAGCGTCGTGGTTTCAGCAGCAGGTTGGCTGCTCTCGCTGTTGTGTAAGGAGAACTTCTCTGTGGAAGTGAGCTCTGCAGGTTGATGTTTAAAAGTACAGTCTCAATATATCCCTTCGTCAGAAATCCGGATACAGATTCTATTTTCTGATTCCGTTTTCTATTCATAAACTTTTATACTGGCTCCGGGGCTCTGGTACAGACAGACACTGCAGATGTGCTCATAACGGCCTCCAGTCGACTGGTACTGTGACTCCTTGTTGTTCTTTAGGGTCTCGTCCACCTGTCTCTGTACTCGTTGACTGTGTCACGTGGGCCTCCACCAACTCTCTTCAGCTTTTCACGCACGATTGGTCTCTTCCAGCCTGACGTTTTGTGTTTATTTTGGACTCCCTCAAACCAAGTTGGAAACCGCAGTTCTCAGTTTTCTACTCGCTACACGAGAACACTTTGTGTTGTGGTGGTAAATAGTGGTACAGCCTCTTAATTAACTTACTAAATTACAAAAGGATAAATACAATTAATAATAATTAACTAGAATATCTTTCTCTGCCCCTTCATCTGCCTCTCGTTGTCTCTCCCCTCTATCTCTCTCTGTCTCCCTCCCTCTCTCTGTCTCTCACTATGTCCTTCTCCCTCTCTCTATCTCTCACTCCCCCTCCCTCTCTCCATCTCTCTCCCGGTGTCTCCCTTCCACTTTCCACCTCTCTCCTTGTGTCTCTCTCTCTCTCTCTCTCTCTCTCTCTCTCTCTCTCTCTCTCTCTCTCTCTCTCTCTCTCTCTCTCTCTCTCTCTCTCTCTCTCTCTCTCTGACCCTGCGCCCCCCCTCTCTCCCTCCCTCTCTACCTGTGTCTCCCTACCCCTCTCCCTCTCCCCTCCCTGTCTCCCTACCCCTCTACATCTCTCTCTCTCTCTGTGTTTCCCTCCCCCTCTCCCTCTCTCTCTCCCCATGTCTCCCTACCCCTCTCTCCATCTCTGTGTCTCCCCCCCACTCTCCATCTCTCTCCCTGTGTCTCCCTCCCCCTCTCCCTCTCTCTCTCCCCCTGTCTCCCTCCCCCTCTTCATCTCCCCCTCCCTGTGTCTTCCTCCCTCTCTCTCTCTCCCCCCGTGTCTCCCTCCCCCTCTCCTTCTCTCTCTCTCCCTGTGTCTCTCTACTCCCCCCCCCCTCTCTCTATCCCTGCGTCCCCTCCCCTCTCCCTCTCTCTCTCTCTCTCTCTCTCTCCCCCGTGTCTCCCTCCCCCTCTCTCCCCCCCCCCGTGTCTCCCTCCCCCTCTCCCCCAGCCCCAGACCTACGAGGCCGTGGAGCCCCTGGACCTGGAGGAGTACCTGATGTCCCAGCTGCAGAGTGGAGACCAGGCCCTGATGCAGGAGCTGGGAGACTTCCCCGACGATGACCTGCAGGTGGAGCAGGTGGAGAAGCAGTGCCGCACCGTCCGCCACTCGGTGCCCGAGGACTGGTGGGTCGCCAGCTCCCTGATCACACGGTGGTGGAGGCGTCGCGTGGTCCCGCCCACTGGGTCACGTGACAAGCCAAGCCAATCAAAAAGACGGCAACGCTGTACTGTTTACCGTATGTTACTGTATGCAGAGCAGTTGACACACATGAGTCATAATGGCTTTTCCCTGCCAAGGCCTTGAATGAATCAGGACGCCAAGTATAATTGAGATATGAGGTATTCATTTTAGAGGAAATTGGGGCAAGGGCATAGTTTTTAGTTGGGAGGCTGGGGACCCCCAATGTCAAGAAACCAGTGACTTATCCCCCTAAGAAGTTGAAACCAAGCTAAGCCAAGACTAACTCTTCATACCAACCAAGTTAGTTTATAGAGACGCAGCGTTAAGCTAAACTGTCTCTGTCCTCATTCAATGCAGTCATTTCGTCTGCATTAGCCAGTAAACAACGTCTCCTCTTCCTCCTCCGTCTCCCTCTGAAATGTTTGTGACGCCGAAGCTACGCCCTCCATTGAGCTGCAGCCCAGCAGAACCAAATGACACACATTAGATTAGCCTTCATCGCTGTTCTCTGTTGCTCTTATCACACCAGTCGTCAGCATGCCGAGGTTGTGCGGCGCTATCTGTGCTATCTCAAGCCTTTCGTCCAATCCGCACCTTCAACCATGTGGTCGTGTTGTCTGGTCGGAATGTCCTGCTGTAAAACCAGAAGAATTTGTGGATTTTGTGCGTGTTACACCATTGTGTGTGTGTGTGTGTGTGTGTGTGTGTGTGCTCATGCTACACAAACAGTATGTGTGCCTGTGAGCTCATGCTACACAAAACTGTGTGTGTGTGTGTGTGTGTGTGTGTGTGTGCGCGTGCATGTGTGTGTGTGTGCATGTGTGTGTGTGTGTTTGTGTGTGTGCGTGTATGTGAGCTCATGCTACACAAAACAGTATGTGTGTCTGTGAGCTCATGCTACACAAAACTCTATGTGTGTGTGTGTGTGTGTGTGCGTGCGCGTGTGCGTGCGTGCGTGTGTGTGAGCTCATGCTACACATAACAATATAATACCGGTGTAATTATTCCCTTCATCTTGTCCTTGTGTGCCTGCCTGTGTGTGTGTTTCATTCTCAGGGCGGAGTTGGATTCCCACGTGCGGGAGTGTGTGCAGAGTTACATTCAGCCCTGGCTGGTCGTCTCCCGAAGGTAAAGAGTCCCACCAAACGACAGCCCCAAACACAAACAATCCCCAAAACCTCAGGTCATCTTCCCATCTTCCATCTTCTCGTTCTTGAGTCATCGCAGCGGTTTTGTCTTAAGACTCGGAAGTCCTCCAATGAGAACACGCCAACATGAATCACGGCTGTATTTCGGTGCACGCTGTGATCTATACATTCTGCGTGTGGTCACTTCACTTCTCGTCTCTGGTGAAGGACTGAACCCTAAGGAGTGTTGGCCTCAGTAGAGCGGTGTGGTGGGCTGCTTTAACGGTGCTCCCGTGTTGACACGCCTGAATACACTGCGCCATACAATCTGCACACAACAACACAAAGAGAACGCGTTCACCCACAAGGCTGAAGCCCAAGGCCACGCCAGTGCTTCAGTGTTACAGCGAACCCTGAGGGGATCAGCGCTGAAACAACACCAAGCTCCAGCTTCAAGTCTGGGATCAGGCATTTTGAGACCTGGGTCAACAATGCAATTATTAATGCTAAATAATAATAATAGTAA
The DNA here is from genome assembly GCA_036785325.1 of Urophycis tenuis. Lineage (NCBI taxonomy): Eukaryota > Metazoa > Chordata > Actinopteri > Gadiformes > Phycidae > Urophycis > Urophycis tenuis. The sequence goes on along the minus strand of JAXIVH010000026.1, from coordinate 132,955 downwards.
TATGAAGGGAAGAGCTAAAGCGGACAGGCACATGCACACACACACACACACACACTCTGTCTCTCTCTCTCACACAATGCTTTTGTTTGCCATGGTCAGGGTGGAACATTTTAATCTGAACTGGTGTGATTAGACCTGCAGAGGTGTATCAGGAGTGACTGCGTGTGTGTGTGTGTGTGTGTGCGCGCGCACGCACGTGTGTGTTGCACTTAATTGATTAATTAATATATTATGTTATATGTTGTGTGTTAAAATTAATACTGCACATTTGGAGAATCCTCTGTGTAATTACTTGCACTAATTGCATTGTATGATTGACAATAAAGTTCACTTTGACTTTGACTTTGTGTGTGTGTGTGTGTGCTCGTGCATGTGCTTGTGCATGTGCCTGCTTGTGTGTGTGTGTGTGTGTGTGTGTGTGTGCGTGTGCGTGTGTGTGTGTTTCATACATAGATGCCAGGGTGACGGCTGGACTGCGTATTCTGAGCGGGCCGGACTTCACAAGCACCTCCAGAAACAAACCTTTGAGTCTGACGTCCAGCCGGAGAAACAGGACACACCGGTAGGCCCCGCAGCGCGTACTACACCCTAAACACGATCACCCTACACACGGTCATGCTACACATGGTCATGCTGCACACGGTCACCCTGCACATGGTCATGCTACACATGGTCACGCTACACATGGTCACGCTACACACGGTCACGCTACACACGGTCACGCTGCACACGGTCACGCTGCACACGGTCACGCTGAACACGGTCACGCTGCACATGGTCATGCTGCACATGGTCACCCTGCACATGGTCATGCTACACACGGTCACGCTACACATGGTCATGCTACACATGGTCATGCTACACATGGTCATGCTACACATGGTCAACCCTGCACATGGTCATGCTACACATGGTCATGCTACACATGGTCATGCTGCACACGGTCATGCTACACACCGTGGGAGTCACAGACCAAACACGCATATAAAAACAATCCCATTCGTGCTGTAAAAGATCTCGGATGACGCCCAAGAAAATTTGAGTTCAATGAATGCATGAATGAATGAATAACTACTACAGTGGCCCGGTCCCAACAGAGATGACCTTTCTGAAGTTCAGGATTAATGGAGCAAATCCGGCAGTGCACATTTTGACTGTTTTCCCCGTGAGAGTGTATTTTCTGGGGTAAGATGAGACTTTTACATCCTTACAACGCCGTCGCCCAGAGCGAATCTGGGGGGGGGGGGGGGGGGGGGCTTAGAGCTCGGAGGAGGCGGGCCATGATGAGAAAGGGGGCGGGGCACAATGAGAAGGGGGTGGGTCATGAGGAGAAGGGGGCGGGGCATGATGGGGAAGGGGGTGGGCCACGAGGAGAACGGACGGGCCATGATGAGATAGGGGCGGGCCATGAGGAGAAAGGAGCGGGCCAGGAGGAGAAGGGGGCGGGCCAGGAGGAGAAGGGGGCGGGCCAGGAGGAGATAGGGGCGGGCCATGAGGAGAAGGGGGCGGGCCATGAGGAGAAGAGGAACAAGAGGAACGAACAATGAGCACTGAGGCGTTTTGTTATTCCTGTCACATGTCGGCCCAGCCTGTGGCCCCCACTGCCTCAGAGACCCCTGGCTTTGTGTTGGGGAGCTGCTTGGAGGGTAGAAAGGTCCTTCTCTCCGCCCCCGCCCCCCCCCTCCCCCCCACCGCCATTTGTACCAAATTCAATGGCTAGAGTCAACACTAGTTTGGGGCTGTGGAGTGCTGCGTGTCTGTCTGTGATGCACAGGACTTGTTGTGTTGTCTGAGCCGCGAGGACCAAAACACATTTCCGGGCCAGGCTGGAGGACCGCGTTGTGTTCTGTCCTAATCAATGCTAACAACGGTTGGAATAGATTCAGCGCAGGGGCACTTTCCCCCGCTCCCCGTTAGTGGATGTGTACAATGTATTCTACCACAGGCTAATGGTTTCATCAGGCTGGCTCTGGGTGCCAAACACCTGACCTGGCATGGCTGATGTTGAACTGGAACCCTCCATAATCCATTGTATTGTGATTCAGCGGTTGGCCGCAGTCGACCGTGTCTCGTTTTGTTCTCCTTTCCCTGCGTTGTGTGTTGTGGTCTCAGACCGGGGACAAAGTCCACCGTCCAGTCCGCTGCCAGCGTGCCGGCGCCAGGGGAGGTGTTCCATCTCTGTTATACTCCCTGTATACTCTGTTATACTCTCTGTTATACTCCCTGTTATACTCTCTGTTATACTCTCTGTTATACTCTGTTATACTCTCTGTTATACTCTCTGTTATACTCCCTGTTATACTCTCTGTTATACTCTCTGTTATACTCCCTGTTATACTCTCTGTTATACTCTCTGTTATACTCTCTCTTATACTCTCTGTTATACTCTGTTATACTCTCTCATATACTCTGTTATACTCTCTGTTAGACTCTCTGTTATACTCCCTGTTATACTCCCTGTTATACTCTCTTATACTCTCTCTTATACTCTCTCTTATACTCTCTGTTATACTCTCTGTTATACTCTCTCTTATACTCTGTTGTACTCCCTGTTATACTCTGTTATACTCTGTTATACTCCCTGTTATACTCTGTTATACTCTGTTATACTCCCTGTTATACTCTCTGTTATACTCCCTGTTATACTCTCTCTGTTATACTCTCTGTTATACTCCCTGTTATACTCTGTTTATACTCTGTTATACTCTCTGTTATACTCCCTGTTGTACTCCCTGTTGTACTCTGTTATACTCTCTGTTATACTCTCTGTGATACTCTGTTATACTCTCTCTTATACTCTCTGTTATACTCTCTGTTATACTCTGTTATACTCTGTTATACTCTCTGTTATACTCTGTTATACTCGCTCTTATACTCTCTCTTATACTCTCTCTTATACTCTCTCTTAGACTCTCTGTTATACTCTGTTATACTCTCTCTTAGACCCTCTCTTATACTCTCTGAGCTGTTCTTTGGCGTTCCCCTCTCCTTCCGGGTCCACCCCACCCCGGGTTATCCAGTCCTGGCCAAACCCAGACTCGCTCAGTGGAGCCTCCGGTGGAGCGGGCCAACCAGCATGGCCCCCTGCCCCCCCTCCCCCCTCCACCCCTCCCACCCCTCACTTCTACACAGCGAGCGCCAGCCTTGCCATTTCCGATTAATCACCTAAACTGAAGGCCCTTGTTACTGAAGGCACCTTGTTCTAGCTCTGGGCTTCCCGTGAGAGGAGTGGCCGAGAAGAGTGAGTGGAGGAGGGGGGAGGGGGGAGAGGGGAGAGGGGAGAGAGAGACAGAGAGAGAGGTGCATTAGTGTGGTGCAGACTTCATAGTGTGTCTGCCGTGGCTGCTTTGGGTCAGGTGGACGGCTGAAATGGAAGCTCTTGTGCGAGAGAGAGAGAGAGATGGTTAGAATGAGGACAATGCACAAAGCGAGGTCATCCCCTGGCCCTCAGCCAAGTGTCAGCCATTAAAGATGGCCGCCATGCCGCCCTGATTAGAGAGTCTCTTCCTGAGGGGCCTTGTCATCCTCAATTAATCCTGACGAGTTCTTCTGGTCCCTCGCCGTGAAGCAGGCGGTGGAGAGACTGCTGCTCCTGGTGACCGAGTTTCACGTGCTTGGATGTCAGGCCCCTGTTTACAGTGTAGTAAACTAGTGTTTGACTCACTAGTATGAGTGGAAGAGATGGTTTAGGATGAATCAATCAAGCAATGTGACAGCTAACTTGTTGCCCACTTTCAACAATGTTGTCTCTCTCTCTCTCTCTCTCTCTCTCTCGCTCTCCGCTCTGGCTCTCTCTCTCTCTCTCACACTCCCTCATGTGCTCTCTCTCTCTCTCTTTCTCTCTCTCTTTTGCTCTCTCTCACTCCTCATGTGCTCTCTCTCACTCCCTCATGTTGCTCTCTCTCTCTCTCTCTCTCTCTCTTTCTTCTTGCTCTGTTGCTCTCTCTCTCTTTCTCTCTCACTCACTCACCACTCACTCACTCACTCACTCACTCACTCACTCACTCACTCACTCACTCACTCCACACACCACAAACACACTGACCACACCGTGACCTTAACCCCCCACCCCCCCGTGTGGCCTTTAGGTGAAGTCGCCCTCACTGGCCGGCCTGAGGGAGGACTCTGGGCGAACCCTGACCTCCTGTGACTTTGACCTGCGGTGTTTGACCCCTGACCCCGCGTGGCAGGGCCTGCTGAGGTTCAGCAGCCCCGAGGAGCTGGACCGCTTCAACGGCGAGGCCCGCCAGGGGGGACGCCACCGGAGCTGTTCGCCCTCTACCCGCCCGCTGACGAGGTGTGACCTTGACCCCCCCTGAGTTCAGCACCACGTCTGCATGTTTCCAGGTGGAGCCGGAAGGCCACGCTGCAGTGACACGCAGTGGGAGTCAAACTGTAACCAATCAGCTCCTCTGGGATCAATGAAGTCATCAGTATCTGTGTCTGTAATGTATACATAGTGCACATTGTGTATTCAACCCTACATATGATATATGGGGTGTAATAAACTGCTGCCCCTGCATTTTTCAAACTCGGGGCATAATCAGATTTTGTGAGTAAAAGTCTGCACATAAAAGCTATTGTAATGTTGTTGTTGTTGTAATTGTTGTTAATCTTGTTTCTCAATGTGTGGACATGTTCTGGTGTTTGTCTGCTTGTGCAGGATGAGGCGGTGGACATCCGACCCATCCCAGAATGTCCCAGAGAACACACAGGGGACCGCATCCTCATTCGATGTCAAAGCATGAAGTATGTCTCACGCACGCACACACGCACACACACACACAAGGACACGCACACACGGACACAAACACACACACACACACACACACACACACACACACACACACACACACACACACACACACACACACACACACACACACAGATTCTGTGTACTATCACTGCTGGAGTGACCAGCTGTGTCCCTCCACGCTTATGTCAAATTATGTTTTTTTAATCCAAATCTGGTGGAATAACCCCCAGCACAACAAACAAACCTTCTGCCCTCCGTAAGACTGGGTCATGAAGATGAGACGTGATTCAGCTGTTGCCGGGGAATTC
>JAXIVH010000026.1:125359-127691 GCA_036785325.1 Urophycis tenuis | reverse complement strand
GAAAGTGGGTCAACCGTTTATCTTGTGCCCTCCTAATGGAGAAGGTTGTTGACACTGGAATGGGAGGAGACTCTGGATGACCACGGTCGTGTCTCTGGTCACGGTGCTGTTTAGTTCTGGTCTGGAAAGGGCTTTGCCGTGGTTCTTCTGTGTGTCTTGTCGTTGAACTCCTTTCTTTGCATATACAGTGTGGAGCACTGTTCTGTTTGCTCAAATGGACCTGTTATGTTATTGTACTCTTTTATAAAAGAAAACAAAAGTCATACACATGCTAATATCCTTGAATTGTTTGGGGATTTAAATACATGGCTAAAGAATAGGAAGCAGATAATCCGACATGAGAGGAACATTCTCAGGTATGAACAGGATGGTTGAGTTTACTCCTTTGCACAACATATTTGTTCAGGTTGCCCAAGGCAGAGATAAGTATTTTCAACACCAATGCTATTTTTAGCTTCAGCTACACTTCCGGTGTACCTGACGCACAGCCATTCAGACAACAATCTGTTATGAAGGCATTTTACACACTAGCAGGGTTTTGCAATTCCACAGCCTTGCTATTTATTACCGTGCAAGGCAAGCTACTTGAAAAGCAGTGTTCGTGTCATAACCCGTTTGAAGTGGTTCATAAATGACATTGGTGCGCCTCTGCCGCCATCTAGTGGCGCATGGTGCCATTGACGAAAGCGCGGTGATTTGAATATCGACTGTCATTTTCTCTCTCTCTCTCCAGGAACCTTCTTTTCGTCTACCCCCAGAGGCTGAACTTTGTCAACAGACTGACGTCAGCGCGCAACATCACCATCAAGATCCAGTTCATGAGTGGAGAGGACTCCAGGAGCTCGATGCCTGTGGGTAGATTTATCAAACTGGATAGACTTTCACGTGCCCATTAAACAAATACCTAATAAATACAATACCAATGAATAAACTCATAAAAACAGATAACATTGGAACGAATGAACAGGGAACTTATCTAGTTTATTAATACTTTTTTTCTGTCAAATCCTTCTCTAATGTGGCAGGTCATTTTTGGGAAATCAAGTGGCCCTGAATTCCTACAAGAGACCTACACTGCAGTGGCCTACCATAACAAGTACGGCTGCGTTGCGTTTCCGCCTCTGTAACCGTATGTGATATTATCTGTCACACAACAACAGGTTAAAGTAAAGGCAATCCTGTGCAATGTCCTTGTCTCTGAGCCACAACGGTTTGGCTCCAGCACCCTAACCCCTGCCCCGCCCTGTCTCCCGCCCGCCAGGTCTCCAGACTTCTATGAGGAGGTGAAGCTGGCGCTGCCCGCCCGCCTGACGGAGAGACACCACCTGCTGTTCACCTTCTACCACATCAGCTGCCAGCAGAAACAGAACCAGCCCAGCTGTGAGACCCTCATAGGATACTCTGTAAGGATGACCAGCTGGAGGCCGGCTCTCTGAACGTTGAACCAGAAATGTACCGCCTGACGTTGACCCACGATGGCTTCTGGGTCTGACGGTAGTGAGGGTTGAAATTTAATTCGCAAAGAAGGGTTTGCTGATAAATAGTGTTGGTACGTCAAAAGTAACTTTTGTCAAGTCGCCAATTCTGCAGTTCTCAGCAAGTAGCTCTGTTGATATTTCAACGCCTTTTCTGAAATAGGGTTTATTAAAGGTTCTATTCAAATATGTCGGCCCGTTTAACTTCCCCTCAGAATAAAGTAAACCAGTATCTTTGGTTTGTATTGTGCTTCAGTCAAGCAGAAATATTCAACTAATGACGTGTGTGTGTGTGTGTGTGTGTGTGTGTGTGTGTGTGTGTGTGTGTGTGTGTGTGTGTGTGTGTGTGTGTGTGTGTGTGTGAGTGTGTGTGTGTGTGTGTGTGTGTGCGTGCGTATGCGTGTGTGGGCGCGTGTGTGTGTGTGCGTGCGCGCATGTGTGTATGTGCATGTGTGTGCATGCGTGCGTGTGTGCGTGTGTGTGTGTGTGTGTGTGTGTCCATCCCATCCCAGTGGCTGCGTATGCTGAATAACGACAGACTGCAGACAGGACAGTACTGTCTCCCCATCGTCCTGGACCGGCTGCCCTGCAACTACTCCCTGCATTCCCCAGAGGTGCGTCTCCCCCCCCCTCCCCCCCCCCCCCCCCCCCAGTGACGGCCCCTCTACCCAGGGACCAACCTGCCGTCTGCACCCCTCAGTGCACCCTTAAAGCTGCACCACCTCACCTCTCTGCTGCAGCCATTTACTCCAATAACAACACAAAGGGTCTGAGCTGGGCAGGAGTTCCGTTGAGTGCGTTTCAGGGTCGTGAAGAGAGGCCACGCCCCCCCCCCCCAACCACCGCGCTGTTAAACT
>JAXIVH010000026.1:115359-120359 GCA_036785325.1 Urophycis tenuis | reverse complement strand
GTGTGTGTGTGTGCGCGACAAAAATATTTCTCCACACCCGTCATGGCCACTGATATATCTGTGTGTGTGTCTCTGTGTGTGTGTCTCTGTGTGTGTGTGTGCGTGTGTGTGTGTGTGTGTGTGTGTGTCTGTGTGTGTGTGTGTGTGTGTATCTGTGTGTTTGTGTGTGTGTGTGTCTCTGTGTGTTTGTGTGTGTGTGTGTGTGTGTCTCTGTGTGTTTATGTGTGTGTGTCTGTATGTGTGTGTGTGTGTGTGTGTGTGTCTCATGTTCTTCCTTTCCCCCCCCCAGAGCCTCAACAACCCCGGGAGCCGCATGTCCACCTACGTGGACGTCCCCACGAACCCCCAGATCACCGCGGGGGGCACGCGGCCCTCCAGCAGAAAGGTACCGGCCCCGCCCCCTGCTGCTGGGGGCCCTTTCAGCCGGCGGGAGGGTGGCGGGGTAGGGGGGCGGGGCCGGGGGCGGGGCTCAGGTGAACGCGGGGCCATTAAGAGTTGATCAGAGAGCCGAGTGGCGACCCACTGACACCCGTCTCGTCGGTGACTGGTGACTGAACATCTGTCCCCGTCGGGGGGGGGGGGGGGGCGCCTTGCCATGGTTACAGCTTGTTGCCATGGTGACCGCTTCCTCATCATCAGCCGCAGCTACTTACGGACCGTAGGATAATGTATCTGTCCAATTACAGGAGGCGGGGGGGGGGGAAAGGTTTCTGAATATAGAGAGCTTTATTATTAGTGTGCTCTCACCACACGTCACCACAAGGGGGTGGCATTGCGTTAAATAAGCCCTGCCTTGCGGGACAGTTGTGTTCAGGGTTCGAGAGGACTTTTAACCGTCCCCGAGTTGGAACAGGATGTTAATTGATGCAAAAGGCAGTGTTTTGCTTGTATTAGACCAATATATTACCCATAAAAAGTAAATCATACTAAAAGACCAGAAACAAACAGAACACAATCAGCACATTTCTGTGTTACCAAATGAGGGTGATGGCCAGCCGCCATCCCGCGGTCATGGTGTCGGTGTGGAGAAGGTCCTTCCTCACCTTCACGCCCTGCGTGTCCCTGTGCTTCAACGCAGCAGTTCCATGAGGAGCTGGCCTTGCAGATGGTCGTCAGCACCGGCGTCTGCCGGGAGAACGCCTACAAGTACGCCTGGTTCTTCTTCGAGCTGCTGGTCAGTGAGCCCGCCCCCCACACACACACACAGCGGTTCTCTGCCGCTTCACGCGCCGCGTATGCTACATGCTACGCGCTACGCTATCCTGTGCTGTACGCCGGACAGTGTGCGCGCTACGGTGTCCCGGCGGGGTCATGACTGTGGGGGATTTTTGTCCCGGCGCAGGTGAAAAGCATGGCGCAACACGTCTCCCATCTGGGGAAAGGCAAAATGCCCCGACAGAGTCGCTTCTCGGATCGATTCAAAGATGACATCACCACCATCGTCTCCGTGGTAACGGCCGAGATTGGCACCATCCTGGTCAAGCAGCAGAAGGTGAGCGCAAACGAGCCGAACGGAACGAAAACCCCAACCATATGTGTGACGATTAATGACCCGAGGTGGAAGAAGAAAACCCAGATTTACCTTCTTTAAAGTTACTCAGCATCCTGGAGAGTAGCGTGGGCGCCGGTGACACCTGACTTTGTTCCGCTGTAATTGCCTCCTAATGGCTGGCCTCCACAACCAATGAAAACACTCAGACAGTTAACCAATCCGCATCGATTCCTGACCTCGGCAGCCATGATGTGTTTATTGTCTGCTTCCTCCCAAGGTCACCGCCTGCCAACAGGTGTTCCTGACTGTTACCTATTGATCAAAGCTATTGATCCCTGTGTGTTGTTTTAGGAGCAGGAGCAGGCAGAGAAGGTGAACATCAGCCTGGCCTTCTTTCTGTATGACCTGCTGTCCCTCATGGACAGAGGCTTCGTGTTCCAGCTGGTGAAGAATTACTGTAACCATGTGAGGCAACCGCGCACACACACACAGATATACACAGACACATACATACACAGACACACACATACACACACACACACACATACACGTATACACACACACACACACATACACATGTACACATACACGTGTACACACAGATATACACACACGCACACACACACACACACACACACACACCTACACGTATACACACATGTAGACACACACACACATACACACACACACACATACACACACACACACACACACACACACATACACACAGACACACATACACGTATACAAACACACACCCATTTCGATTAAATCCCAGCTGTTTTGTACATGGGATCAAGAAGGTGAAAACGTTTTCCCTGTGATGTCAGGATAGTGATCTGACTCCCAGCTTGTGGCTTTTTCTGTGTTGGAACACAAATGTCTTCCATCTATCCACAGGCACCCTGTAGGGAAGACACCCTGCTTCCTGCCTACAGGGTCCTTAATGCCATGCAGCTACAAAATTCACCTTCAAGCCACTTTGGATGAAAGCGTCGTCTAAAAATGACTGGATAGAAACGTTGTTCGTACAAAAGACATAAACATGAACGGTAGACAGTCTCTGATCAGAACGAACGCGTCCCCCCCCCCCCCCGCTGTGTAGATGTCATCCAAGAGCATCTCCATGCCCACGCTGATCAGCATGCGCTTGGAGTTCCTGCGCATCCTGTGCAGCCACGAGCACTACCTGAACCTCAGCCTCTACTTCAGTAGCCCCGCCTCCGCCCCCGCCTCCCCCTGCCCGTCCATCTCCTCACAGGTGAGTCCCGCTGTCACTCAACCACGGCTTTTAATGTTTAATGATGCTGACCAGAAACAATAGAATCCATTCAAAGCAAATCTCTGGAAGATCGTTTAGAGTCGCAAAATGTTCACCTAGTCCCATAGAGTTGAGTTGTGTTGTCTCTCTCCATCTCTTTCGTTCCATGGTACTTCCTTCCATGGTACTTGGTTCCATGGTACTTCCTTCCATGGTATTGGTTCCATGGTACTCTCTGTGACTTGGTGGCTGTCTCTGGCGGGCCCAGACCTCAAGCTCGTACAGCTACCAGGAGCAGCAGAGGATTCTGGGACTTTTCGAACTGACTGTGGAGTTCAAACAGCAGCACTACCTCACCGGTCTGCTGTTGACCGAGCTCAGCGCTGCACTGGATATGGAGTCAGAGGGGTACGCACACGCACACACACCTATGCACGCACACACACAAACACACACACACACACACACACACACACATCTACGCACACACACCTACGCACGCACACGCAGGTGCACGCACACACACACACACACGCACACACACCTATGCACGCACACACAGGCGCACGCACACACACACACACACACACACACACACACACACCTACGCACACACACCTATGCACGCACACACAGGCACACGCACACACACACACACCTACGCACACACACCCACGCACGCACAAACGCACACACACACACCTACACACACACACATACGCACACACACACACACCTACGCACGCACACACACATACACACACACACACACACACACACATACACACACACACACACACACATACACACACACACACACACAGTACTTACTCCCTCCCACTCATGTCTCTCTCTCTCACCCTCCCCTCTTTGTGAAAGCCCAGGTGCACTGCTCCTCTCACTCTTTCTCTCTCTCTCTCTCATTCTCAATCACATTTGCATGCACAAACGCAATCAAACGACTCGTGCGTTACTACATATTCACAAAGAAGTGTAAACACGCGTGCATCGCTCGCCAATGCCTGACCACACAAATACAAACGAATGAACACACGTGACCGCCGGCCACCTGAGAGAAACGGTGTGTGTGTGTGTGTGTCTGTCTGCGTGTGTGTGTCTGTGCTGCGTGTGTGTGTCTGTGCTGCGTGTGTGTGTCTGTGCTGTGTGCAGAGGTAAGGTGCAGAGGAAGGCCATCAACGCCATCTACAGCCTGCTGTGTGCCCACGACCTGGACCACCGCTGCGTGAAGCCCGAGGTCGGCGCAAAGGTCGCCGCGCTCTACCTCCCCCTGGTGGGCATCATCATCGACTCCATCAGCTACCTGGACTTCACAGGTACGACCCGCGGGCCCCCCGGACCCCCACGTCACATCCGGCGAACGACAACGCCAAGCACGCCCGAAACATCCCATGGGATTACACACGCACACGCAGCCACCTGATGCAGCCACCTCAGCAGCCTCAGTTACCTGAGGTTATAACGTGGAATATACAGTATAGAATACATACAGTATATATACTGTATAGATAGAGTAATTGGAAGGTGCTAACGTATGGCGGGCTGACGTCTGTGTGTTTCTAGTCTCCGAAGCGCGCGGTGGGAAGAACAAGTCTGGGGGACCTGAAGACGACCTGGAAAATGTCCCTCCTATCAATCAGTCTGTCGCCATGGCAATCGCCGGGAACCCTTTCAACACCCTGGGGAGAAGTGCTCTGGTTTCCATGGCATCCACGGTAAGTCTCTAACTATAATTCTCATGGTTATGATTACAGCAGCAACAACAGGTTGGGCTCGGGGCTTTTCGTTTTCGGCGTCGCAAAGTGGAAAACGAATCGGCGCGGGTGTCTGCCGAGTGTGTGCGTGTGAGTTTTGGGGTTTTTTTTGGAGAAGGGTGTGTGTGTGTGTGTGTGTGTGTGTGTGTGTTTGTGTCTATGTGTGTGTGTGTGTGTCTGTGTGTGTGTGTGTGTGTGTGTGTCTGTGTGTGTGTTTGTGTGTGCATGTGTGCGCGTGTGTGTGTGTGTGTGTGTGTTTGTGTCTGTGTGAGTGTCCACTTGTGTGTGCGTCTATCTGTGCGGTGGGCCCCTCTAACAGGTGAGTTGCTCTGAAATGGATTGATTACCTGTCAGGAGCTATGCACACAGTCCATCCATCCTGGAAACACACACACACACACACAGCAGTGCTAGTTTATAGTTTATGGGCATGCGTTGCCTTCATAAGTGAAAGGGGCTTCTCTGACAAATACAT
>JAXIVH010000026.1:77859-107859 GCA_036785325.1 Urophycis tenuis | reverse complement strand
AGAAATGACAAATACTGTCAACAGTGTCATCATGCGCTGGCACCATGAGGCGCTGTGCACTGGTGTGTCCAAAACCTTTCAAAACATTCGCAACAATGACAAAAAAAAAATCTATTAATCAAATGCGATATATAATGTAAACAATCGCAATGTTTATATTTGCGATTAGGCTTTTTGCGTACATTTCCTTTAGCTCTCGCTGTGTATAAATAGCCGTGATGTGTGCATTAGATTAACTTGACGTCAAGTCACAATCCAGACCACAGTGCAGATTTGGACTCCCTACCCCGGTAGGCCTCCCAGCCCAACGGCTCTGCGTTCAATCCCCAGCATCTAATATTTACAGCCCGTCTATCTGTAGCGCGCCTGTCGGCCTTCCGGCCTCCCACCGGCTCAGTCACCACATGTGACATGACAGGAAATCACATGAAACATATCACCGTACGTCGCCCAGAAAATGACCTGCGTGGTGGTGAGCGACGGGGAGGATGAGGCAGGAGACGACGAGGAAGCCCCCCTTTTCCGACCCATGTCCCCCCCCCTGTGTGTGTGTGTGTGTGCAGAACTTCTCGCGGGTGAAGATGCAGGTGACCATGTCCCTGGCCTCGCTGGTGGGCCAGTCGGCCGACTTCCAGGAGGAGTTCCTGCGGCGCTCGCTGCGCACCGTGCTGGCCTACGCCGAGGAGGACGCCGAGATGAGGAGCACGCAGCTGCCCTCGCAGGTAGCACGGACGCACACGCATACGCACGCACGCACGCACGCATACGCACACACACGCACGCATACGCATACGCACACGCATACGCACGCAGCTGCCCTCGCAGGTAGCACGGACGCACACGCACACACGCACGCACGCACACGCATACGCACACACGCACACGTACACACACATGCATACGCATACGCACACACGCACGCACACATACACACACACACGCATACGCATACGCACACACGCACGCATACGTACGCACACACGCACGCATACGTACGCACACATGCACGCACACATACACACACACGCATACGCACACACGCACGCACGCAAACGTACACACACACGCATACGCATACGCACACACGCACGCACGCATACGTACACACACATGCACGCACACACCGAGGCGAATATATACACCCAGGCGAATTTAATACACACACACACACACACACACACACACAGGAAAATATATGCACACACACGCAAACACACACACACACACACACACACACAGGCGAATTTAATACAGACACACACGTGAGTGCACACACACACCCACACACCAGACAAATATATGCACACACACACACACACACACACACACTGGGTCGATTAAGCAAATGAAACACATTGCCAGTCTGATATTCACATTTATTCACCCTCAAAGTACACCTCTCCAAACGGCCTGCGGCGCGAGACGGACGTCTTGAGGAGGGGAGCAGGGCTGACTAACACCTCAGACAGTCAGCAGCAGCATAACAAGGAGGAGGCAGGAGAGCTCACTGACCTGCGCTTGGCCCCCCCAGGTAGAGGAGCTGCTGCGCAACCTGAACAGCATCCTGTCCGACACGGTGAAGATGCGGGAGTTCCAGGAAGACCCTGAGATGCTCATGGACCTCATGTATAGGTGGGTGGAGGGAACGGAAAATGAGAACAACCGTATTGTCTTACAGGCTTTGTCCTCGCTCGGCCGCTCTGATCCACTGCCTCGCTCGCTCTCTCTCTCTCTCTCTCTCTAACTCTCTACCTCTATGGATTGTTGGAGGCTATTTTCCTGCCTCTGCCTTTTCTTTATCTTTGTCTCTCTCTTTCGCTTTCTCTCTCTCTCTCTCTCTCTCTCTCTTTCGCTCTCTTTCTCTCGCTCTCTCTCTCTCTCACTCCCCCTCTCCCTCACTCCCTCTCCCTCTCTCTTTCCCTCACTCCCTCTTTTTCTCTCTCTCCCTCTCCCTCACTCCCTCTCTCACTCTCTCTCTCTCTCTCCCTCTCTCTCCCTCTCTCTCTCTCTCTCCCTCTACCTCACTCCCTCTCTCTTTCTCTCTCTCCCTCTCCCTCACTCCCTCTCTCTCTCTCTCTCTCTCTCTCTCTCTCTCTCTCTCCCTCTCTTTCTCCCCCTCTCTCTCTCTCTCTCTCTCTCTCTCTCTCTCTCTCTCTCTCTCCCCCTCTCTCTCTCTCTCTCTCTCTCTCTCTCTCCCCCTCCCTCTTCCCCTCTCCCTGCCCCTGGCTCTCTAGGAGCCGGCTGGTTCCTATTTCTCTGTGGTCTGGGCTTGTTGTGCCTCTGTTTGCCGTGCTCACCATGGTTACCACGTGGCGGCGGTGGAGGCCTCTGATCTGGGCTCGCCGTGTGCGTATGCAAATGGCGGCGTGGCGCGGGCAGCATGCGTGGCGGGGACACGGGAGACACGGAGGCTCATACGTGTGCTGCGTGTTGCTGTGCAGACCACCGCTCTGCTGCTTCCGTGCTGAGGCCCCCCCCCCCCACTACACGCCTCACTCAGCACGCAGGCTGTTTGGGTTGAGGGCCCGTTCTGCACACACACACATGTGTGTGCGTGTGCAGAAACCCTGGCACCCCGATACTCCTCAATTACACACACACACACAAGTACACACACACACACACACACGTACACACAGACACACAGACACAGACACACACACATACAAACGTACACACAGACACACACACACACACACACACACACACACACACTTGTACACACACGCAGGCTGGGTTACGTGGGCGGAGTCTGGCGCCCAGGTGCATTGTGTTCATTCATATAGCGAGCGCTGCACCTGGTTCACTTGAAGATTAATTGATTCATTCATCGTTCTGTGTTTTGTTTCGCGTACGTTTGGCTCGCCCTGATTCATTATTCATGCATTGTATGAACAGGGGGAATAAATTCAGGTTTTTTTGTTGTTTTTTTTCCCCCTTCACGAACGGTTCCATTTGGAAGCGTTTCGTACAAACAAATCAGTTCCGAATCAGGCGCACACACATGCACTCACAGGGAGCGCAGCTATCTTTAGCCCCGCAGACAACTAACATCAAGGTCTATTCCGTGTGTGTTTGTCTGTGTGTGTGTGTGTGTGTTCCCATTCAGGATAGCCAAAGGCTATCAGACCTCCCCCGACCTGCGGCTGACCTGGCTGCAGAACATGGCGGAGAAGCACAGCCACAGGAAGTGCTACACGGAGTCGGCCATGTGTCTGGTGCACGCCGCCGCCCTGGTGGCTGAGTACCTCAGCATGCTGGAGGACCACAAGTACCTGCCTGTGGGCAGCGTCACCTTCCAGGTAAGTACGTGCCTATACTGTACATACTGTACACACACACACACACACACATACATACTGCACTGACACTTTTGTCCCAAATCGACTTACAATCAGTGCATTTGTGGGGTTCGACATGTGGACAGTTGGAGGTGGGGGATCGAACCGCCAACCCTCCGGTTAGTGGACTACCCTCTATCCACTGAGCTACTGTCGCCCCTGTACAGTATATACAGTACATACACACATACTGTACATATACATGCATTCACACATACATAGACACATACATACATACAGTGTGTACATAAACGTGAATATATACAGCAAAGGAGCAAATGTCGGACCGTCACGACAGACCCTGTAGATGGGAGTCAAACACTTAGCCGATGGTTCCCCGTAGCAGTGAAGGGTGCTGGCCGATGTGCTCAGAGGCCTCAGAGTAGCCTGTGGGCGCCCACTGAGGCCTCGCCATGTCCCCTGGAGGACAGGACCACAGCACAGTGGTCAACAGGTGACGCTCATGACCGTCACCGTGGACAGAGTGGCCCTAGACCGACCACACACACACACACACACACACACACACACACACACACACACACACGCTCGGACCTCCGCTGTGCTGTGGGACAGGACATTCGAACCCAGCCCGTTTTCTTTCCATTGATTGGACGATCATTCGATTAGCGTTCGTTTCCCCACCGTGGGACATCTCCCCGTTCCATCCTGCCCATCGATCAGGCGATGAGTGGGGCGGATCGATTGACACGCCCCCCCCCCCCCCCGTCTCTGCAGAACATCTCCCCCAATGTGCTGGAGGAGTCGGCCGTGTCCGACGACATCCTGTCCCCCGACGAGGACGGCGTGTGCTCCGGGCGCTACTTCACGGAGAACGGCCTGGTGGGGCTGCTGGAGCAGGCGGCCGAGCTGTTCAGCAGCGTGAGACACGCACACACACAGACACGCACATACACACACACACGCATACACACATACACACACACACACACACAGACATATGCACACGCACACACACACATATGCACACTCACACACACACACACACACATACACACCCATATGCACACGCACACACACATGCATGCACACACACTCACACACACACACACACACACACACGCTCACGCACACACACACACACACACACACACACACACACACACACACACACACATACACACCCATATGCACACACACACACACACACACACACACACACACACATACACACCCATATGCACACGCACACACACATGCATGCGCACACACACTCACACACACACACACACACACACAAGCAAACACACAGCAATCATCGTGATGCCGCTGAATGTCAAGCCGTCTGTGATGCTGTTAAAATAACTGCGGTAATGTTCCAGATGAAACTGGTCACCTCTGAGACTTGGTACCACTTGGCCCGGCCACTCGGCCCGGCCGTGTGTGTGAGTTTGGACCCAGACTGAGCAGCACTCGTACGTGTGTGAGCTCTGGTGCTGATTGTTCTGCTTCATCCTGCCAGTCGGTCAAAAGGTTTTGCTCAACATCGAGACAATTACACAGTCTTTTTTTTTTTTTTTGCCGTGCAATTATTCATTACTCTGGCTTCCAGGATGACCGGCTGGTTGCATCATCATCATCAGCATCAAAGAAAAGGAGACGTCTGTGCCCCAAATAAACTAACCGCGTGTACGTGGTTCTTTTGGGTGATTTGTTAGCGTTTGTTTGAACCCATCATGTTGGTGATCAGCCTCTGCTCTCTCCTCAGGGGAGTCTGTTTGAGACGGTGAACGAGGTGCACAAGATCATCCTCCCCATCCTGGAGGCACATCGAGACTTCCGGAAGCTGACCTCCACTCACGACAAGCTGAAGCGGGCCTTCGACAGCATCCTGCAGAAGGTAGCTCTCAGATGGAGGCTCGGTTATTGTTCTGGACACTGAAGAGTGATGGGGAGAGCGGGTGGAAGGAGAGAGTCAAAGACATGAGGCCTCACAGATCTCTGCTGTGTTGCTGCTACAAATATGACCTACACAATGTACTAACTACTTACCTACACAGTGCACTAACTAGTTACCTACACAGTGCACTAACTAGTTACCTACACAGTGTACTAACTAGTTACCTACACAGTGTACTAACTAGTTACCTACACAGTGTACTAACTAGTTACCTACACAGTGCACTAACTAGTTACCTACACAGTATACTAACTAGTTACCTACACAGTGCACTAACTAGTTACCTGCACAGTGCACTAACTAGCTACCTACACAGAGTACTAACTAGTTACCTACACAGTGTACTAACTAGTTACCTACACAGTGCACTAACTAGTTACCTACACAGAGTACTAACTAGTTACCTACACAGTGTACTAACTAGTTACCTACACACTGCACTAACTAGTTACCTACACAGAGTAATAACTACCTGCACAGTGCACTAACTAGTTACCTACACAGAGTACTAACTAGTTACCTACACAGTGCACTAACTAGTTACCTACACAGTGCACTAACTAGTTACCTACACAGAGTACTAACTAGTTACCTACACAGTGCACTAACTAGTTACCTACACAGAGTACTAACTAGTTACCTACACAGTGTACTAACTAGTTACCTACTCAGAGTACTAACTAGTTACCTACACACTGCACTAACTAGTTACCTACACAGAGTAATAACTACCTGCACAGTGCACTAACTAGTTACCTACACAGAGTACTAACTAGTTACCTACACAGTGCACTAACTAGTTACCTACACAGTGCACTAACTAGTTACCTACACAGAGTACTAACTAGTTACCTACACAGTGCACTAACTAGTTACCTACACAGAGTACTAACTAGTTACCTACACAGTGCACTAACTAGTAACCTACTCAGAGTACTAACTAGTTACCTACACACTGCACTAACTAGTTACCTGCACAGTGCACTAACTAGTTACCTACACAGAGTACTAACTAGTTACCTACACAGTGCACTAACTAGTTACCTACACAGAGTACTAACTAGTTACCTACACAGAGTACTAACTAGTTACCTACACAGAGTAATAACTACCTGCACAGTGCACTAACTAGTTACCTACACAGTGCACTAACTAGTTACCTACACAGAGTACTAACTACCTGCACAGTGCACTAACTAGTTACCTACACAGATTACTAAATAGTTACCTACACAGTGTACTAACTAGTTACCTACACAGTGCACTAACTAGTTACCTACACAGAGTACTAACTAGTTACCTACACAGTGCACTAACTAGTTACCTACACAGTGCACTAACTAGTTACCTACACAGAGTACTAACTAGTTACCTACACAGTGCACTAACTAGTTACCTACACAGAGTACTAACTAGTTACCTACACAGTGCACTAACTAGTAACCTACTCAGAGTACTAACTAGTTACCTACACACTGCACTAACTAGTTACCTGCACAGTGCACTAACTAGTTACCTACACAGAGTACTAACTAGTTACCTACACAGTGCACTAACTAGTTACCTACACAGAGTACTAACTAGTTACCTACACAGAGTACTAACTAGTTACCTACACAGAGTAATAACTACCTGCACAGTGCACTAACTAGTTACCTACACAGTGCACTAACTAGTTACCTACACAGAGTACTAACTACCTGCACAGTGCACTAACTAGTTACCTACACAGATTACTAAATAGTTACCTACTCAGTGCACTAACTAGTTACCTACACAGTGTACTAACTAGTTACCTACACAGTGCACTAACTATTTACCCACGCAGTGTACTACTAACTGCTCACTGTGTACTCAGTTAAGCCATTGAGACACAGAGGTGAGTTTGTTGGTTTGTGGTTTAAACTTGATGTTGGCAGCTAAAAGGAAATGCTTAGCCGACTGTTTGTTCAAACACTGGGGAAAAAAAGTGAGTTTACAAATCTGTCGAAAAAAGGAGACGGTGTGTTTTGGCGAAGCAGTAAATGAATCGTCTCATCAGTGCTGGACCTCAAATGAATGTCAATGGTGTTACAGTTTTCTGTGTTTGACGGCTGTCAAATGAATAATGAGCGCCTCTGAACACAAACCCACACTCACCACCTGCGACTCCCCTGCAGGGCCACAAGAGGATGTTCGGGACCTACTTCAGAGTGGGGTTCTACGGAGCCAAGTTCGGGGACCTGGATGAGCGAGAGTTCATCTACAAGGAGCCTGGCATCACACACCTGCCAGAGATCTCTCACCGGCTGGAGGTAATCACCGTCTCTCTGTTCGCCGTGCTGTCTGGTGTCTGGGGGAGCGAGACGGGAGGAGAGAGAGAAGGCAGAGTAGCTTGTAGGTGTTGGTGAGGAGCCTGTGAGTCAATGACTTTTATATGTGGAGGGCAATAACCAGGATTACACAGACAATACTTAGTGTTATAGTGTTAGTATTGCTGATTATGCGATGCTATTTTTAATTCTGCAAAATTATTAACCGGCTGATATTTGGTTCAAGTACTTTTATGCTCTAGTGAATGGTTTGTTTGATTAAAAGGACTTCAAACACCATATTAACTAATAACCCAAAGTGTGTGTGTGCCTGTGTGTGTGTGTGTGTGTGTCTGTCTGTGTGTGTGTGTGTGTGTGTGTGTGTGTGTGTGTGTGTGTGTTTGTGCGCGCATGTGTGTGCATGTGTGTGCGTGTGCACGCGCGTGTGTGCGTGTGCATCTCATTTCATCCACACAAGGTTTAATTCAAAATAACAGATTAAAATCATAAATTGGTAATTAATACATTAAAAGAGTTGAATAACACATTAAAATAAAAAGCACTATTACTAAACTACTTTAGCTTTCAAGTAGAAGGGGGGTAATAAAATGTGGCTGTATTATTTAGTAAAATATCTCTAATTTATGTTCCCCCTCGCCTCAGAACTTCTACAGTCAGTGTGTCGGAGCCGATTCCCTGGAGATGATCAAAGACTCCACCCCCGTGGATGGGAAGAAACTGAATCCCAGCAAGGTGGGTGGAGGAGCACCACCTCGCTGTTACCCCACCCTGCTGGGGCACCACCACCTCACTGTTACCCCACCCTGCTTGCTGGGGCACCACCACCTCACTGTTACCCCACCCTGCTGGGGCACCACCACCTCGCTGTTACCCCACCCTGCTTGCTGGGGCACCACCACCTTGCTGTTACCCCACCCTGCTCAGGCACCACCACCTCGCTGTTACCCCACCCTGCCTGCTGGGGCAACACCACCTCACTGTTACCCCACCCTGCCTGCTGGGGCAACACCACCTCACTGTTACCCCACGCTGCCTGCTGGGGCATCACCACCTCACTGTTACCCCACCCTGCTTGCTGGGGCACCACCACCTCGCTGTTACCCCACCCTGCTGGGGCACCACCACCTCACTGTTACCCCACGCTGCTCAGGCACCACCACCTCGCTGTTACCCCACCCTGCCTGCTGGGGCACCACCACCTCACTGTTACCCCACCCTGCCTGCTGGGGCACCACCACCTCACTGTTACCCCACGCTGCTGGGGCACCACCACCTCACTGTTACCCCACCCTGCCTGCTGGGGCACCACCACCTCACTGTTACCCCACCCTGCTGGGGCACCACCACCTCACTGTTACCCCACGCTGCTGGGCCACAGGAGGGCTGCAGGGCCCGCAAAGAAGCCTTCCTTCTTTGGAGAAACACATACAATCCCAGTTCACCGACCGTCTGCCCGGTCGGATAGCGACATGGTGGCCGCTTGTGTGATTATTAAACATGCCTTTAAAGATTAGCAACCTCAAACCACAGATTAGAATGAACATGCTTTACTCTTCTCCGTCTATGCTGGAGTCGCGCGTTTATCCCAGGTGATCTTCTCTCTGTGGCCGAACGATAGAAGCTTCCGCGTCTGACTGACTGTGACCCCTGACCTCTGACCCCTGGCTGCAGGCGTACATCCAGATCACCTACGTGGAGCCCTACTTCGACGACTACGAGATGAAGGACCGGCTGACCAACTTCGAGAAGAACTTCAACCTCCGGCGCTTCATGTTCACCACGCCGTTCACCCCGCAGCGGCCGGCCGCGAGGCGACCTCAGCGAGCAGTTCAAGAGGAAGACCATCCTCACCACCATGCACGCCTTCCCCTACATCAAGACCCGCATCAACGTCATCCAGAAGGAGGAGGTAGGGCCTGCTGCCCCGGCCCCCCCCGGGGCCTGGAGCTTGTTGTTTCCCCCGCCGTGGAAAAAATACGATGTGACTCAGGCTGGGTCTGTTCTCTGTGTGTCCGACCCACTTGGATCTTTCTTCGTTTGTATTTTGTGTGTGTGTCTCTCTCTCTCCCTCTCTCTCTCCCTCTCTCCCTCCCTGTCTCCCTCTCTCTCCCTCTCTCTCTCTCTCCCTCTCGCTCGCTCTCTCTCTCTCTCTCTCTCTCTCTCTCCCTCTCTCCCTCCCTGTCTCCCTCTCGCTCTCGCTCTCTCTCTCTCTCCTTCTCTCTCCCTCTCTCCCTCCCTGTCTCCCTCTCTCCCTCTCTCTTTCTCTCTCTCTCTCTCTCACTCTCGCTCACTCTCGCTCTCTCTCTCTCTCTCTCTCTCTCTCTCTTTCTCTCGCTTATCTACTTCCATCTATCTTTGTTCCTCTCTTTTTCTTGCTCTCTCGCTCTCATATTTCACTCCCTTCGCGTCCCTCTCTTCCCAGAGCTTTCTCTCTCTCCCTCCTCTGTGCGTATCTCGTCCATCTCGCTGGGCCTCGGCGACTTGGGAGTGGAAATCTTTATCCTGCAGTGGATATGCTGCCGTTACGACAAATGTATTTAGTCGTAACGTAGGGACCACTTTTCATTTGAGTCTTTTCATTGGATTCTTTATGGTGACGTAGAAAACAAAGCTGTAGAATGTAGGTTTTTATAACAACAAAACGGTATATAAATGCACACACATCAACAATGTTACAGCTAGTGTGTGTTGTTAAATATGAGTATTTTTTGTTTGTTATTTATTAGTTATTGTTATTTATTTACAACTCAAGTCGTCAGTGGTCTTCAATATTTTACACGTAAACCCGTGGTTGGACCTCGGCCAGAAGGTAGTGGGTTTGAATCCCAAGGTCTGCCGTCAGCGTTGGACCAGTGTTAGTAAGTTAGTGTTAGTTAGTGTGTTAGTGAGATGGTGAGGCTCCATCACCAGGGTTCTGTCCTGCGTGTGCCCCCAGTTCGTGCTGACCCCCATCGAGGTGGCCATCGAGGACATGCAGAAGAAGACCCGGGAGCTGGCGGTGGCCACGCACCGAGAGCAGCCCGACGCCAAGATGCTGCAGATGCTGCTGCAGGGCTCCGTGGGGACCACGGTCAACCAGGTACGGCGCCTCGTCCGCACCTTCTGTCAGCCGCTGTGGCGCCGCACAGATCGCGTTAGCGCTCACTTTGTCGCCGCGGCGTAATTCTCATCCCTGTGTGAGCGGTTCAGTCGATCACACGCGCGGCCGTCCTGACAATCACATCTCGAAGGGCGGCGGCGGCCGGCTGCTTATTCTCAGCCCCGCGGCCGTCCGCTAGCTGCTGGCTGCTGTTTCGCGGTCGCGCGGCCCGCAGGTGGGACACATGACAGTGATTGCACATCAAAGTGTCCGAGCCCCATCAGGAACCCTAATCCTTTCCTTTTACCTCGCGCCGCTAATTCAGTTAAAACATCTGCAGACAGCCCCCACCGCCCCCCACCCCCACCCATGTCTCCCCTTTTATGTCTCCCTGCGCCGCACGCCGCAGCCCCGCGGCCTCTTTGATGTGTTAGCTCATTGCTTCTGCCGCGAGGACGCTCTCCGTCTCTCCATCGCCTGCCCCCATCGCCGCCCGCGTCCACGCCGATTTATCTCCCCCCGCGTCCAATCAAACTGGATCTGACGGCTGCCTCGCCGACCGCGCTTGTGTACACGGTCGTAATGCGGAGCAGCTCCGTCGACGCGCACCTCCTCCTGTAATCAGCGCCAGCGAGCGGCGGGTCTCCCTCCCTCCCCCCCCCTCCCTCCCTCTCCCTCCCTCCCCCCCCCCCGTCAGGGCCCCTCAGCCCAGCTCCCTCCCAAATGCGTTTATGATGCTAATCAGAAGTGTTTAGCTGCGTCCGTCGGGGCGCGCTGTGGTTTTATGATGAATGCCACGCGGAGAACCGGAGCCTGGCCGGGGGGCCCCGCGGGGGCCAGCCGCTGGGCCTATAGAGGCTTTAGTGGACGCATTAAACATGCAGCAGACTAATCGCAGCCCGGTTCCCCCCCCCCCCCCCCCGTCTCTGATCCCCGCCTGGCGGGCCAGACCGGCGGCCCGGGGCGGCCCGGGGCGGCGCTGTGGTGCCTTGCTTCCCGGCCACCGGGAAGGAAAAACAAGAAGTGACTCAGATGGATGGATCGCTGTGTTGTTGTTTTTTAAAAGTTTTTTTTTTTAGGTCCTTTTCTTCGGCGTTCATTTGTGATGCGTGTGTGTGTGTCTCTCTCTCACATTCTCTCTCTCTCTCTCTCCTCTTTCTAAACTTACATCTCATTCTCTGTCTCTTTCTGTCTGTCTCTCGCTCTCTCTCTCTCTCTCTCTCCTCTTTCTAAACTTACATCACATTATCTCTCTCTCTCTCTCTCTCTCTCTCTCTCTCTCTCTCTCTCTCTCTCTCTCTCTCTCTCTCTCTCTCTCTCTCTCTCTCTCTCTCTCTCTCTCTCTCTCTCTCTCTCTCTCTCTCTCTCTCTCTCTCTCTCTCTCTCTCTCTCTCTCTCTCTCTCTCTCTCTCTCTCTCTCTCTCTCCAGGGACCACTGGAGGTGGCCCAGGTGTTCCTTAACGAGATCCCGGCCGACCCCAAGCTGTACCGGCACCACAACAAGCTGCGTCTGTGCTTCAAGGAGTTCATCATGAGGTGAGCGGAGAACCACGGAGAACCACGCAGAACCCCGTCGAGAACGCTGAGCACCACCCCCCCCCCCCCTGCCCGTGCCTTTTCATTTCTCACGAGAGGCGACCGTGGACTGGATGAGTCAGAGTAGTCTCTGAATGAAGGAGGCCTTCGTCGCGGCGGGCCGGTCACTGACTCTCATGTCTGGGTGAGAGTCAATGGTAAAGATGGCCACCGCGGGGGACTGGGGGGGAGGGGCGGTGTACAGCGGGTGTCGGCCGTCAGGGTGCGACTATCGAGTGATGATCTCTATCTTGGGGAATGTGTTTATAGCGCAGGTGATAACTATAATTGATTGATAATACGTTATACAACGATTATGCAAGACGGTGTTTGTCTGGGAATGAGTCAGCGATGTTACCCAACTGATCCACTCCTTACCTGACAATCAAAACACTTGTTCCACTCCAGGCTTTCCTTGTATTCAGGACTTCCTCAAACACTTGCGTGTGCATGTGAGTGTGTGTGTGTGTGTGTGTGTGTGTGTGTGACAAATTTTGTAAGTCGCTTTGGATAAAAGCGTCTGCTAAGTGCCCTAAGTGTGTGTGTGTGTGTGTGTGTGTGTGTGTGTCTTTCAGCATTGCTTGTGGCAACAACATTCATCTAGAAACAGTTGGCTTTTATTTGTAATGTCCAAAGTCACCTCCAATCTCCATTGTTTGGTGAGAACTGGCAGATATTTACCATCATTTCAGAAATGGTTATTTTCTTTCATAACCGAGGCAAGCTGATACTTCACCAGAGTCTCCAACCCTCAACGATGGTAGTTCTTAAATGTAATCACAGAAAACAGCACGCTGGTTTGAATTTGCTCTCGGCCCCAGAATTCAAATGTTTCCTTCCAAAAATGCTAATGTGTCCTTTTCACTTCTCCACGATCGGCCTTCTGATCCACCGAACCAGATTCCCCCTCTCGTCAGCAGGGTTAGAAACATCCAAACCCTTTGAATGTAACTTCTGTGCTTCTCCCTGTGCATGGCCGTTGTCCTAAAGGTACAATATGCAGCACTTGTGCAGCAACTTGTGCTCTACTAAATCATAAAAATGACCATGATATGTCATCAGAGATTAAGGAAACATGCTAAGTCGAACAATACTGGCTTCTTCAACAACAGTGTTACCGCCAGCATGTCCTCCTTTGAAATTTGCGTTCCGGTTCAGGAAGTTAGTTTTTGCTTTGGCAGGTGTGTTACGCTCTATTCTCAGAGCACCCCGGGTTGCCAGATATGAAACAAATTGGCCCACAAAAAAACGGCATGCTGCAGCCACGGAGGCGAGCAAACCCGTTGGAGCGACTGAGACCGCGCTCGACGCTTTACAACCTAAATAGCCTCGTTCTCTTCCGAAAGTGACCCGATCCGCGCCCAAACACATACGTCTTCAAGTTGCATTGTGCTCACCTCCTGCTTCTTCAGTGGACTCAACCTGGCAACCCGCGTGGGGGGGGGGGGCGCACACAACTTATGTCCCATATTGCGAATTTGGCCGGCAGTAGCCATTTTGATTGCTCGGTTTTAACGTAACATAGTGTACTTTTAGTTCCCAAGTGTCCCAACGTTAGACGTACACACTCCGTACGGCAAACAGTAGGACGGTCTCACGGCACCGGCTGGAAATGTATTCTACATCACAGAGAGAATAGGGGAGGACGTTACACTGCCCGAGATGGATCAACAAATCCAATGGTATTTATGGCTTAGTAATTTAATGGCAAGCGTTGTCAACAGTTCCCACTGCGTAGACTGCTTGACGTGCACCGTAATGTATAAAGTTACAGTGCGCTATATTGCGTTTCCATGCAGCTCTCATTAAAAGCGGAGAGATAAAGTCAGACATGTGTTTGCAATCACCCGCCCTCCCCTGTCTCGCTCGCTAGTTTTGAGTTCAGGCCACATTTATACTGCGGAGGAATAAAACAAATCCTCACCGAGGGATTGAGCACGGCCCTTTTCCTCTGTTCTTTATTTTTCCGCCGAAGCCCAAGTAATTGGTTCATTACACTAATCAAACACCACCCGTCCATCTGTCCATCTTGCGCACAGCCCACCCGTCTTAATCCACTTATTCCTGCTCAGGGCTTCGCGGCTGGCCTGGAGTCTTCCCCGGCTGGATGTGTGTGAGGCAGGGAGACAGTCCAAATGGAACGCTAATCCGTTGCAAGGACACACGCACACGAGCACACACAAAGACTCTCACCCGCACAGTGTCTAGGTCACCTCCGCCTTCTCATCCATCCATACGTCCCTCCGTGTTGACCACCACGCCCGGTCCTCTGTCTGTCTGCCCCCACAGGTGCGGGGAGGCGGTGGAGAAGAACAAGCACTTGATCACGTCGGACCAGAAGGAGTACCAACAGGAGCTGAAGAAGAACTACAACCGGCTGAGGGAGAACCTGAGGCCCATGTTGGAGAGGAAGATCCCCGAGCTCTACAAACCCATCATCAAGCCGCGCTTGGAGAACAGGTAAGCTTGACACAGGTAGCCCTGACAGAGGTCAACCTGACATGTGACCCGGACAAGGGGGACCAGGACACAGGTGACCCTGACAGAGGTCACCCTTACAGGTAACCCTGACACAGGTGACCCCTGACACAGGTGACCCCTGATATGTGACCCTGACATGGGTGACCCGGACACAGGTGACCCTGACACAGGTCACCCTGACAGGTGACCCCTGACACAGGTCACCCTGACAGGTGACCCCTGACACAGGTGACCCCTGACACAGGTGACCCCTGACACAGGTGACCCCTGACACACGGTGACCTAGAGACTAGTCTCGGCTCCAGCAGGCCAACTGTGTTGTTGCTCCATCATATTCTATTCCATGCTGTGTTATGTTATCCCTCCTCCTCTTACCAACATTCGTCATGCCTCTCCCTTCTCTTCTCTTCCAAAGGGACTCCTTCAAACGGCTCAGCCTCCGCAGAACCCCAGAGGAAAACTTCTGAGACTTTACTACTGCTCACCAGAGAGAGAGAGGAAGAGAGAGGAAGAGGGAGAGGGAGAGGGAGAGAGCGGGAGGGGGAGGGAGAGGGAGAGAGAAGAGAGAAGAGAGAAGAGAGAGATTCAGAGTGGGGAGACTGTAGTGATACCGATGGCAGCGGTCTCACTACTAGTTGTAGACTAGTTTTTCCACCTGGTTTTGAGAGTATAGTAAACAGGGAACCTGGATGTGTGGAGTGGGCTTCCTCAGGCCCCACCTGTAGCGATTCACTGTACCTTGATACCCTCTGCTCCCAGACACCTTGGCTGGGGGTGGATGGACTGAGGAGGGGTGCTGGACTCCTTGCAGGCCCAGGAACTGCACTCGTGCCAACAATGCCAGTGTCTCATTCGTGTGCATTTGCATGTCTGAGACGATACGTATGTGTGTGTATTCAAATGGCGTATTCGAATATGCATTCTTTTTTGTCGTACTGAAGCCACTTTGTACCCAATCATGATGACGAGTTAAGGCGTGTGCTGAAAGGGCCTCTTGTCTGGAATCTTCCTCAGCGGCTGCCCCGTGGAGTACGAGAGGCAAACCTGTGAATGGTTTCGGTCACTGGAATAATAGGCAGGATTCTCTTTGTTTGTCGTCCGGAGCAGATGAGATTTATTTTCAGGTCGTGTCTGACAGTGTAGATAGCGAGGTTTAACTTATTCGGACTTTTCTGATGTTGTCGTTTTTTAACTGTGGTACATATTGCTTAGCTGAAGGTCCGACTCCAAACGAGTTTCCTGAAATCCACAATGTAGCCATAGTGTAAATATTACCAGAGGATTAAAACATGTTTACTGGGGAATACAACCTTCTTCATGATTATTTTATTATGACTCATTTTAGACGCAGAGCGGAAGTCTGTTTGGATATTCTTCAACATGCCACGGTCAATAAGCACTTACTGAAAATACTTTGTGCCACATCTGTCTGCCTTTTATTGATGACATTAGAAAATCCTTCCAAACTGCATCCACAACTCCACAAAATAGGCATTTGGTAACTGTCACAACTTCTAATTAAGAATTAAGAAAGACCATCTTATGTAAATGTCTTTTGTCAACATTAAGGGATATATTAATGGAATTTCATGGTCTGTCATGTTACATTTTTTATTTGTATTGATAATTTTTAGTCCTGTCAGATTGTATTAATGTGGAATTTAAATTCCTTGTTATGCTCATGTCATGGTGATACACTTGAATAAACCAATGCACAATCTGTTCTCCTCGCGTTTGATCATTTATCCAATGACCCTACCTTTGGGATTCTTTCATAGACTGTATGGATTCTTTACATCAATGTTGGGTTTTTCTTTATCTACATACTCTTGCAAGGGTACCACCATGGATAATGATAGAATGATGGTAAAATTGCACTTGGTCTCTCAAACCCAGAAACGTTAAGGCTCGAATAAACACCATACAACTATCAATACTGTAAACACCTTTAAGTTTTTGGATGTACATGCTTGTGTATAACGAAATACACTAACTCAAATCTGACCGATAACATATATACAATGTAATAATACACGACGTGAGTCACGTGACAAACTATTAAAAGATTCCCAAAGATTTTGTTGAACTACAAACGAGATACCCTATGCACTACAAAAAAAAAACGGCGTCGCATCACGAGTGACGACATAAGGGGTCGCCCTGAGCATGCGTAGACAAGAGCAGGTCGGTACCTTTCATTCACGTACATTCACGGTGCTGGACACATGCTGTTGGACGGAGGTTTACAGCGATTTTATTTACAACTTTATACGTGACATTTGACTCGTTGATTTCTTTAAAACCGCAATAAAACAAGTACATTTGGCAATACCGTTGAGACAACTGATTCCGTGTCGTTGCATATTGAACGACGTTACTTTTGGTGTTTACATCCGTAGTCAGTTGACTTTGGCACGGAACGTAATTGGCAGATTGCACGCGAAATAGTTTGCGCCAAGTTAATATCTGACAATTTCTTAGATTATAAAACGTTACGACATTTTGCCTGATGGGCATAAGCCATCTAGGGCATGCATGCATGTGTTCCATGCGGGGCAGGCTCTCACTTGTGTGGAAAGAGGTTTGGTTTTACGCACAGCGCGTCTTCTCAGTGACTGCGCAGCTGCCTCGGCCACACGGACAGGAATGCAGTAGATAGTAAACTGTAATTGCACCTTTCTTATGCCAAGCGTCCCTTGTGCCTGCTGTGGGCTAAATGTGGAGACGTTTTGACTATAGAAATGTAAATATGCTAATTGTTTTATTGGTACGAGTGGTCTTTGTTTTCTTGGTCGGTTTGGGTGGATTGTATCTTCACAGGCACTTGTGGGGTTTCCTGCTGTTACCACACATCCGTGATGTGTCAACGCAAACTTTTGGTTAGCTGTGTTCAACAGAAGGCTACCGAGAGATTGGGCCACACCATGTCTTGTAATAGAACCCCAAAAATACAGCCCAAGGATATTTGGGAGAAAAAAAAAAGTAACTTTTGCACTGATACAGAAAATGTGAGGTTACGTCATGCCGGCCGTGACGCCTTCTGGCTCAGACAGAACCGACAGGTGTAGCCTGCTGCATTTGAGAAGGCTGCAGTTTCTGTAGTTTTCTGGTGGAATAAACCCTTAAAACCATAAGTACTTTTTACAACTTGCACAAAAAGTTTGTCCCCCCCATAAAAACTAGGGTCCTAGAAGTGTGGTCTGTAAGGACAGCGGCCATGAGACTGCCGGTCCTCTATTGCAGAAACATGCTATTGACCACAGTGGCCGTGGTCTGTGCGCATGGCCCGTTCACCATATCATTCTTACACGTTGTGAAACATGTACATACAAACTGTGACTTTATGCTTTAGAGTGTAGCTAATGACTGTTAACCTTTGACCCTGTTTAGGGGGCGCTATGGAGCCTGAGTGGGACCAAGACACAGATGACCTTCCCCTCCGAGCCAACGTCAACCACATACGAGTGAGACACTATGTGCTGGACCTGACAGTGCAGCTCCACAGCAAGGCCGTCTCTGGCAGCATAGTTTTGTTCCTGGAGCCTGTTGCTGAGGCTACAGATGGATCCGGAGCCACCGTAGGACCAACCGACAGGCCGGTGGCCGGTTGCACGGACTCAACGGAGGCGTCGGCTTGCGGTGAAAGCGTGGTGGATGAATCCGCGTCCACGTCCGGTGGCGGCGCCGAGGCCGGACCGAACCCGGAGACTTCATCATCCACCGGGTCGCCGCGGGGAAGCACGGGCGAGGCTGGGGACTTCACGCTGGTGTTGGACTGCTGTGACCTCAAGGTCTGGCGCGTGGAGGAGCTGGACGTCACCTCCGTGCCGTCCATGTCCACGCTGCTGGAGGAGCTCCCGGACCGGCCCCCCGGAGACCGGCCCCCCGGAGACCGGCCCCCCGGAGACTGCCCCGCCGCCGCCGTCCAGAGGCTGGTCTCCATGCCGTCCGCCGATTGGACACGGCAGCACCAGCTGTTCTCCGAGTGCAGCCGCGCCCCCCCCGCGTCAGCAGAAGCCGGCGGCCCGGTGGAGTTCCACACGGACCGCTGGAGCCTGCAGGTGAAGAAGAGGGGGATCACCCGCCCGGTGAATTTCCCCCGGGTCCTCAGAGTCTCTTATGAGACCAGCCCGGCGGGACGCTCCGTCAGGTGGACCAGAGACCAGGATAAGAGGTGTGTTAGAAACACTAATGGGAAAACCAGGGCTGGTTTATCTGGAGATTGGGCATCTGGCAACTGCAGGGTTTATGGTTTTGATTCATACGCCGAGGTGTGTGGCGACGGTCTAAGCACAGCACACACACACACACACACGTTCCCGTCAGCAGGGGAGCGATTCTACGCCTGGTGGGTTCTGCTTCACAATGAGAGCTGTCCAAGATGGCCGTCTGTTCTGCTCCTGTCAAACTCCTCTCTGGCTCTTGGTCTGGGAAGAGGTGCATTTGAAGCAGGATTTTTAGTTCCACACACACACACACACACACACACACACACACACACACACACACACACACACACACACACACACACACACACACACACACACACACACACACACACACACACACACACACACACACACACACACACACACACACACACACACACACACACACACACACACACACACACACACACACACACACACACACACACACACACACCTGTCTTATGACAAATGTACTCTTTGTAAGTCGCTTTGGATAAAAGCGCCTGCTAAATGCCCTAAATGTAAATGTATATACTGTACAACATGGCAGCTGCTTGAGTGAGTATGCTATGTGACGTCATGTGATATTTCTAATCCACAAAAGCATGCTGCGGGTCAATAGATGTCGTTATGCATTAGTGTAAAGTCTGTTGGCCGAGGAAATAAAAGTTGTTTACACCTTGTTTACCCTTCCAGGGTCTGTGTTTACACTGCAGGCTCCCCCATCAACAACAGAGCCCTCTTCCCCTGCCAAGAGCCGCCCGTTGCCATGTCAACATGGCAGGCCAGGGTCCGTTCCCCTGGCGACTGTGTGGTTCTGATGAGTGGGGAGAACGAAGCCCTCCCCATTAAGGACGAGGAGACAGGTAATCCACTCAATCTCATCAACAAGCTAAACTTTATTTATACACCCCAAAACTTTACGTACACAGCACTCGGAAAAATACATGTGATGCAATACTCACCACGGGAAAAAAAAAAAAAAAAAAAAAAGCGTCAGATAGCGTTAACCTTCTGGTAGCGGGTCAGAATTGCACCATCCAGTAGTTCTCCTCTTCTGGGCGGACTAACAAGGAGGCTCCAGCCTGAGGACCTAAATGAGCTACCAGTAACCAGGAGGAATGCTGGAAAAGTAGTGTTTGTCCATTCAGGACAGACCGTTTAGGCATATTGAAAACTATTCCAAACGTGTCCCAGGAATAACCACAGTGGCGAGCTGCACAGCACAAAGCCCTGACGGCTGATCCACTGCCCTATGGAGGATCTAAACGCAGTGTATTGGACTAATCCATCCTGCTGGAAATGAAAATGCGCGTAAGCTTCTCTGTGTCAACTTGAGTGAGAAAAGGTCAGCGCCTGACAAATGACCGTGACCAATAAAGCGCTGTGGATGACGAGAGGCAGGCCTGTGCGCATCAGAGTTCAGTGTCCGTATGACCGAGTGTTTCCTATTTTGGAATTTGCTTTATCTATGAATATAATTCCCCCCCCCCCCCCCCCCCCATTCCTGTCCTATCTGACCGCACCTACCCTTCTGTTTTCCATTTCTCTTGTCCTTCATCTTCTTCCCCTCGCGTGTTTTCCCCCTCCTCCTTATCTGACTTCCCTGTCTTCGTTCAAACCCTTCCTTCCCCCCTGGCCCACCCATTCACAGGCCTCCTAATCTGGGACTACTACGTCACAATGCCCATGCCTGCCTCCACCTTCACGCTGGCGGTGGGCGGCTGGCGCCGGGCCACGCTGGAGCCCCCCGCCCCCGCGGGCGCGGCGGGCGTGGCCTCAGTGAGCCGGCGCTCCGGGGCGTCGGCCAACTCTGACGCCCGGCCCGGGGCGGGGGCCCAGACCGGGGCGGCGTCTAGACCGGGGCGCTCAACCAGGCGAGTAATAAAGGGGTTCCCGCTCCGCGTTGGCAGGTATTATATTAATTTCCCTGAGTTATTTCCCCGCCACCCCCCCCCTTCGGTTCTTCTCGTGTGATCTCCTCCCCGCCAGACTGTCGTTAACCCCCTGCTGCCCTCGGAGCATTCCACGGCAGAACTTTCCCCCTTCGCCTCACCCGAATTAGAACAGGTGAGGCGGGCTGGTGGATCAGGAATTCATACTCAATCACGGGGCTTTGACACTTTTTTGGAAATGCGTTTCAAGCTGATTTATTGTCCTCCCGGGTGGAAGGAGGGGTACACATTCTTTAGGTTGTGATAAGTTAATTGAGCGCGCGGCGTTTGTTGCCCGCGTCTGCGGCCCCAGTCGGGTCATTTTAACGACAATGATCTAATGGCGGGCAATCACACTCTGTGTGCTGTGGGGTCCCTGCAGAAAGGAGGCTTTGGTCGGGTTGAGTCGAGGCTCATTGACTTGATGAGGTGTGGGCTGGAGGGTGCGCCCGCCGCCGACCTCTTCGCGGTGCGGTTTTGGCCCCGGCTCAGGGGGTTGTTTTCCCCCTCCGCTGCCCCCTCAGGTTGGCCGCGCCGCCGACGGCCTTCCAGTAATTCCCCTCCTTCCCCCTCACGGTTTTTCCCCCCCGACAGCAGCCCAGCCGTGGCCTTCTGCCGGGGCCCCAGGAATCTCCTGCCACAAGGAGGGCCTTTATTTTCAATGAATGGCTGGAAGGAAAGTTGGAGCCCTCTGCGGAGCTCTGGAACAGCGCTCAAGGAAGAGTTAAAAAAAAAAAAAAAAAAAAAAGGGAGGGGGGGGACGTTGGGAGTGGAAGTGAATGGGACTCCGTGTCGCCACCTCCGTAGTGCTGCGCCTCGCGGCGGTTTTGCCCCGGTGACGTCCGCGTTCGCATTTTCCACCGCGTTGGTTTCCAAACCTCGCGCACGGAGAGGGGGGGGGGGGGGGGGGCGAGCCCCCCGCCACCCAAACCACCGCGTATCCTTTTTCAAAAGCCGCTCTGGCTTTTTTTTTTTTTTCATTAGCGACGAGTGAGAGACCCTCACCCTCACCCCTCTGTTTCTGTTCCCCTTTGTTGTCACGCTGCAGTGGCCAGCCGGGTGCCGGCCCAGACCCCCCCTCCCCATCCCGGCGCCGTGCCGCGGGGGGTTTATCCGCCGCCGCGGTCGATGAGGAAGGTGTAGACGACGAAGGCCTAGACCAGGAAGGTGGAGACCACGGCGACGGCGTCCGCTGTTCCCATGGCGACTACCCTTGCCGTTTCCATGAGCGGCAGGCTCGGAGGCAGCGGGTGGTCCCGCACCGCGTGTTCGCCCCCGCCTGCCTGCTGCAGGAAGCCCGGGTGATTGTGGAGCTCTCGGGCGCCGCCCCTCCGGCCTGCGTTCGCTCTGATCATCGTCACTTTGAGCCGCATGCTGATTTATTGCTTTGGTTTCTCACGTTCACGTATGCGTGACTGCTGGCCTCTGCTGCGCTCCACAGCTGGGGGTCCTCGCTCTGCTGCCGCAGTGTTTGGCTGCAGCCCACCAGGTCCTGGGAGTCCATCCCTTCCCACGCCTGGACGTCCTCATTGTCCCCGAGGGCTTCTCCAGCCTGGGCATGGCCAGGTAAGACTCAGGCTCAGGACTCAGACCCAGGACTCAGACCCAGGACTCAGACCCAGGACTCAGGCTCAGGACTCAGACCCAGGACTCAGACTCAGGACTCAGACTCAGGCTCAGGACTCAGGCTCAGGACTGAGACTCAGGACTCAGGACTCTGGACTCAGGACTCAGACGCAGGACTCAGACCCAGGACTCAGACCCAGGACTCAGGACTCTGGACTCTAGACTCTAAGCTCAGGACTCAGGTTCAGGACTCAGACTCAGGACTCAGACTCAGGACTCTGGACTCAGACGCAGGACTCAGACTCAGGACCCAGACTCAGGACTCAGACGCAGGACTCAGATGCAGGACTCAGACGCAGGACTCAGACGCAGAACCCAGACTCAGGACCCAGACGCAGGACTCAGATACAGACGCAGGACTCAGACTCAGGACCCAGACTCAGACTCAGGACCCAGACTCAGGTCTCAGATGCAGGACTCAGACGCAGGACTCAGACGCAGGACTCAGACTCAGGACCCAGACTCAGAACTCAGACTCAGGACTCAGACGCAGGACTCAGACGCAGGACTCAGGACTCAGACGCAGGGCAGTGCGTACGGAAGCTGTGCAGCTTCAGGTTTGGCTCGAGGAACACTAAGTGGATTCATGTGACGGCCTTTCTTTTTTTCCTCCATTGTGTTCCCATCAAAATACAAACATGAGCTCAAAGTTGACGTCATGTAACTCCCTGTACTCGCCCTCTTCATAACACAGGAGGATCTTCTTATTTAGGGAATTACAGTCCAACGTTAATCCTCTCAAGGTTTGACCTCCTCTAGCCTCAGCCAGTAAGCCCAGTAAGCCTGTGTTTCAACTCTGTTCTGTGACCGCCCTGTGGCAGGGTAAGGGGGCACACAAATACCCAGGAATAATGTCCGGTCTGATCCCACAAACTAACTGGATTGTCTCACTGTGGCCTGAGTGCTGGACGGTGTTCCCCACCGAGGAGTCTTTGATCACGGCGCCTCTGAACCTCACATTACTCCGGGGGAACTAAAATAATGGAGACTCCAGCCAACACGGAAATCTACTTTTCAGCCCTCGCCGCATATTTTTCTATTTTTAGCTTGAATTTCGGCGCTGCCCTTTAAGGAGTCTGTGCTCCGTATTCCACTCTGTTCATTACTTTTTTCCTTTTTCTTATCCCTTCTCCTTTGTTTTTGATTCCCCCAAAACCCTTTCCCCGCTCATCATCCTTCATCCATTTTCCGAAGCTCCTGCCATCCAATGTTTATACAAATGTTCTCCCGTCTCTCACGGCTCCTGCTCCTCATCCTGCCCATCTCCTCCTAAACTGTCCCTCTGTCTTTGTTCCGTCGCCAGCCGCCCCCCTCGCCTTTTTGTATTGAATTGGTTTTACATATAATCTATTCAGCGCGGCGGCGTGCCGGCTCTCTGTCCCCGGAGACCTCACACCTCTCGGGCTTCGCTTCTCCTTTCCCAAGCGAGCTGACGGCCGTCCCCTCACGCCGAGCCCAGCCCGACGCACTGCGGCCCTCCGGCTCTCCGAGGTCATCAATACACTGCTGTGTTACACACTGTGTACCGTAGACCAGCAGGCCTGACGTGGGCAGCAGGTGGTAGACACACACACGTGTGTGTGTGTGTGTGTGTGTGTGTGTGTGTGTGTGTGTGTGTGTGTGTGTGTGTCAGGCGAAATATGTGGCCATGCGAATGAGAGAACCAGAAAGTGACTAAGTGAAAGAGTGTGTGTGCGTGTGTGCGTGTGTGTGTGTGTGTGTGTGTGTGCATGCGTGCGCACGCGGCTACGTGGGCATGTGCATGAGAGTCGAGCCACAGGCACCCCTCCCCCTCCACACATCAATGGTTTCACCCACAAGCCCCCTGCCGGTCGTCCCACCCCCCCTGTCCTCAGTGGACCCTCCACCCTGGCTCATTCTCACTCACCCACATCTGTCCTCTGAGGCCTGGGGTTCCATCTGCCATGTGATTGGCCGTGCGCTCTTCACAGCCGTCATGTGATCGGCACCACCGCTTGCACCCCTCTCTGCACGCCACCTATGGTGTATTGTTACTGTGGTGGGCTTCAGTCTCACAGACCCCAACGTTGTGCCCCTCGCCCACCCGTCGTATCATCACAGTTCAGCTTCTCCTCTTGTTGTTTTTGGTTATATGAACAATGTGTTGCCGGTATGACTGCACATGTAACTGAAATTGAGTCAGCAGCAACCGGTGACACAGAGATTCACCGTCTGGTGTCTTTAGCTCGTCAAGATGCACTCTGTGAGGGTGATCACTGAACACTGTCTTCTAATGTCTGCAGGATTCTGAAGCCCAATCTCTAGCCTTCTCTCTTCTGGTCCCTCGTTCCCTCGCGGTATTTGTTTGATCCGTCCCTTGTGTGTCTGGGTCTCCAGTGAGATGTGTCCTCCCCGACAGGATGTGAGTTATAACTGAATATGCATTCAGCATGGAGTTGACCGGGCGCTGCAGAGAGACACTGCATCGGGGCCCAGAGGGGGACGGCTGGGTGAGACACTGCATCGGGGCGCAGAGGGGGACAGAGGGGAGAGACACTGCATCAGGGGACAGAGGGGGACAGCTGGGTGAGACACTGCATCAGGGGACAGAGGGGAGAGACACTGCATCGGGACCCAGAGAGGGACAGCTGGGTGAGACACTGCATCAGGGGACAGAGGGGGACAGCTGGGTGAGACACTGCATCGAGGCCCAGAGGGGGACAGAGGGGAGAGACACTGCATCAGGGGACAGAGGGGGACAGCTGGGTGAGACACTGCATCAGAGGACAGCTGGGAGAGACACTGCATCAGGGCCCAGAGGGGGACAGCTGGGAGAGACACTGCATCAGGGGGACAGCTGGGGGAGACACTGCATCAGGGCCCAGAGGGGGACAGCTGGGAGAGACACTGCATCAGGGGGACAGAGGGAAGAGACACTGCATCAGGGGACATCTGGTTGAGACACTGCATCAGAGGACAGCTGGGAGAGACACTGCATCAGGAGGACAGCTGGGAGAGACACTGCATCAGGGGGACAGCTGGGGGAGACACTGCATCAGGGGGACAGCTGGGGGAGACACTGCATCAGGGCCCAGAGGGGGACAGCTGGGAGAGACACTGCATCAGGGGGACAGAGGGAAGAGACACTGCATCAGGGGACAGAGGGGAGAGACACTGCATCAGGGGACAGAGGGGGACAGCTGGGTGAGACACTGCATCAGGGGACATCTGGTTGAGACACTGCATCAGAGGACAGCTGGGAGAGACACTGCATCAGAGGACAGCTGGGAGAGACACTGCATCAGGGGGACAGCTGGGAGAGACACTGCATCAGGGGGTAGCTGGGAGAGACACTGCATCAGGGGGACAGCTGGGAGAGACACTGCATCAGGGGGTAGCTGGGAGAGAGACTGCATCAGGGGGACAGCTGGGGGAGACACTGCATCAGGGCCCAGAGGGGGACAGCTGGGAGAGACACTGCATCAGAAGACAGCTGGGAGAGACACTGCATCAGGGGACAGAGGGGGACAGCTGGGTGAGACACTTCATCAGGGGACACCTGGGGGAGACACTGCATCGGGGCCCAGAGGCCGACAGCTGGGAGAGATTATGGACCTGGCCCTCGACTATATATAGACAAAGATCTCTTTTGATGGAAATTACGTATTTAGGATGAAAACCTTCTACTTTGTTTCTGTATATTTCAAACCTTCCTTCCCTTGGGTGTCAGTGTGGCTGGTGCTTTCTTTAGTCAGTTTCCTTAGGCGTTACTTCTGGGAACTTGATTATCCGTATATTCTGGCTACTTACACCCCTGCAGTCGGAGATGACAGACTCGACTCAGCACCTTCATTACACCCCAAACCCACGTTACCTCCCCTCCGCTCGTCATTCTCCATGGAGCTCAGCTGTTGCCTGGCTCACCCCTCCCTGAACGCGCTCGGTCCACTCCATTGGGTATTCCAGGTACAATATATGAATGGGCCGTTGTTATTCCAGGACCATTCATATATTGTACCTGGAATACCCGTATAAATTTGCACATCTTGCACCTTGCACTTTCCGCATACTTGCACTATTTTATCTACTTGCACTATTTGATCTATCTTGCATTTTGCACCACAAACTGCTATCTAGGACACTAGTATGCATACGGGTCCTCTCGTCACCGACCTGACTTAAGAGCGCGTATTTAATCTAATCTATTGTTTTTTTATTGTGTATAGAATTTAGCCAGGCTCTTTACTGCTCATCTATCCCCTGCACTGCTGGTCTCTGCGAATTTCTCCTACGGGGGATTAATAAAGAAATATCTTATCTTATCTTATTGACTGTTTCCAGGCTGCTTCCAAGCTGTTCCCAAGCTGCTTTCAGACTGATAGCAGTCTGTTTCAAGGCTGATTCCAGGCTGGTTTCAGACTGATGGCAGTCTGCTTCCAGGCTGCTTCCAGGCTGGCTTCAGACTGATAGCAGTCTGCTTCCAAGCTGCTTCCAGGCTGGTTTCAGACTGATAGCAGTCTGCTTCCAGGCTGATTCCAGGCTGGTTTCAGACTGATGGCAGTCTGTTTCCAGGCTGCTTCCAGGCTGCTTTCAGACTGATAGCAGTCTGCTTCCAAGCTGCTTCCAGGCTGGTTTCAGACTGATAGCAGTCTGCTTCCAAGCTGCTTCCAGGCTGGTTTCAGACTGATAGCAGTCTGCTTCCAAGCTGCTTCCAGGCTGGTTTCAGACTGATAGCAGTCTGTTTCCAAGCTGCTTCCAGGCTGGTTTCAGACTGATAGCAGTCTGTTTCCAGGCTGCTTCCAGGCTGCTTTCAGACTGATGGCTGCTTCTAAGGGAGTGGAACAGGGTCGTGCAGCAACCCGCAGGACAGAAGGGGGCTGGTCATCTGGAGATGGAGATGGCGATGGAGATGAGAAGGAATGAGACATGAAGGAGGTTGAAAGGGGTGTAGGGGAGTGGGGTGGAATGGGTTTTTTTTTAGGGTGTGTGTGTGGGGGGGGGGGGTCCCAACTGGCCAGCAGACCCCCAGGATGTGGGAGAGGATGTGTGGATTAATTCCAGCAACAAAAGCCATTAGCCTCTGGAAAGACTTCAGAGACGGCGCTGTTTAATCTGCAGATTGGGAAGCATGCAGGGCCCTGTCCCTGGGCGGGAGCCAAGCTCACCCCAGTGTGCACCGGCAGGGGTGGGGGGGCAGGGGTGGAGGAGCAGGGGTGGAGGGGCAGGGGTGGGGGGGCCGGGGTGGAGGAGCAGGGGTGGAGGGGTAGGGGTGGAGGGGCATGGGTGGGGGGGCAGGCAGCCGTGGAGCCCAGGAGAGGGGCTTCTGTAGCCTGATAAAGGTGGGGGTGGGCGGGGGAGGCGTAGCGACGTTCAGGGTGGTGTGAAGTTTATGTACGTAGATACCGAGGTAGAGGGAGGAATGGTGTGTGTGTGTGTGTGTGTGCACGTGTGTGTGTGCGTGTTGGGGGGTGAGTGCGGGTGTGTATATGTGTGTGTGTGTGTGTGTGTGTGCATGAGGGGGGAGCAGTCGGTGCGGGCCTGTGTGGGTGTGTGTTTATTTTGGTGGGGTGAGTGCGGGCGGGCGTGTGTGTGTATGAGTGAGTGAGTGAGTGAGTGAGTGAGTGTGTGTGTGTGTGTGTGTGTGTGTGTGTGTGTGTGTGTGTGTGTGTGTGTGTGTGTGTGTGTGTGTGTGTGTGTGTGTGTGTGTGTGTGTGTGTGGGGTGGGAGGTTTGAGTGCAGGAAAAGGAAGATTAAAAAAAGTCAAGTAAGAGCAGGTCTTGGCGCTAAGGACTGTGCTGAAAGCGCTTCTCACACCAGGTAATCGTCCGCGCGGCTGCAGCTAGTAGGAACATGAAAGCCGAGCCATGAAACGGCGCTGCTTTAGCAACAGTTTCATGGGCCGACCCAAAGCCCCCCCCCCCGATGCACGGCCGCTTTATTGTTGGCCGTGATTACGAGCGCCGTTAAACGGGCCCGATGTGTTTTTCATCTGGCAGATGGGCGGCATGGCTGTGATGCAGCCCCGCAGCCCCGTGCGCCGCAGTCCCACAGCCCCACAGCTCCGCAGCCCCTCGCAGCAATGGCCGCCACGGTGACGTGAACGAAGTGGGCTTTGGTTTTTTTTTTCCCCGCGTGCCCCCCGTCTTGCTGACAGGCGCCCCCCCCCCCCCCCACACACACACCCTGTCTTTGTCTAGGCGTTACTGTGTGAGTGTTCAGCAGAGCCCGCGGAATGCGCTGGAATGGCGGCGGTGAGCAGGCTGCCGGCGCCGCCGCGGGGGAGGGGCTAAACTTTACGGCGGGCAGGGGGACGAAGGCCGGACGACGGGAGGAGGGGGGAGCTGGGAGAGGGTTTCGGGAGGAGGGAGACGTGGTTGTGGTTTTAATGGGGACGGCCTGTGGGTGGACGTGTGATGGACAATGGGCACGGCAGGGGACGGGCCCTGGAGCTCTAGGAACATGTCCTCTGGACCGGGTCATTGTCCCCCCAGTGGCTGAAGGACATGGGAACGTTGTAAAAGGAGAGGCGCCGAATTCACTAGAATCACTCTGGGGTTGTTGTGACGGACGGTCCTGCTGCAGAACACGCTGTGTGTGTGTGTGTGTGTGTGTGTGTGTGTGTGTGTGTGTGTGTGTGTGTGTGTGTGTGTGTGTGTGTGTGTGTGTGTGTGTGTGTGTGTGTGTGTGTGTGTGTGTGTGTGTGTGTGTGTGTGTGTGTCAGTGTGTGTGTTTGTGTGTGTGTGTGCGCGCGTGTGTGTGTGCGTGTGTGTGTCAGTGCATGCATGTGTGTGTGTGCGTGCGTACGGACATTCCAGTGGGATATGTGCACGAGTACGCTGCCTTTTTAGTTTTATTTTCTCGACTGTGATCTTATCCGTCCACGACATTCTGGTTCCGGCAGGAAGAGACCGCCCGTCCCCCCCTCTCCCCCCCCGTCCCCCCCGTCCCCCCCCGTCCCCCCCGTCCCCCCGTCCCCACACATACACACACACACACACACACACACATACACACACACACAGAAACACACACACACACACACCCCTAACCCCTTTGAAGCCAATATCTGTGCGTGGCTAAGAAACAGACTCCAGGACGTGGCGGAGATTGCTTTCTCCGTCACGTGACCAAATAAAGACATTTCAGACTCCCCCCCCCTCCAGAGAGTGGGGGAGATTTCCGGCGCTTCGGTCCGGAAATGGCAGAGTGTTGACACCGGCCCGGCGCTGCCCGGGGGGGGGGGGGGGGGGGGGCGCGGCGTGTCGACCCTCACGGTGGCTCGGCCCAGCGCCTGTTCCTACGTCACGGAGACCCACGCACGCCATTAACACCACGGCCTCCTCGTGTGAGTGGGCGTTCTGCCCGGGGTGAACCCGGGTTCTGCTGAGAGATCCCCCCAAGATGGCAGCTTAGTTTTTGCCTGTTTTTGTTGTTGTTGTTGTTTTGGTTTCAATTAAACTCGAACTGGATGGAACATTTCTGCGAGAAATTTCTCCCACGGTGCACTCTGACGGGCACTCGCTCACTCGCCAGCTCACTCTCTCTCTCACTCCCTCAGC
>JAXIVH010000026.1:70359-72859 GCA_036785325.1 Urophycis tenuis | reverse complement strand
TCCCCCTGCTCATCCTGCTCAGGCCACAATTGAATACAGGCCCTGCAGACTGATTGTATGGTGATTTTATGGGCCTATTATGTTTCCACGGCGATCACGTCGTCTTCATTTCCAACCTTTGTTTATCTTGGCTGCTCTAACAAGCCAATTCCCCTCGAGGCGATCAATAAATAGCAATGTATCTATCGCTCTGTGTGTGTGTGCGTGCGTGTGTGTGCGTGTGTGCGTGTGTGTGTGTGCGTGTGTGTGTGTGTGTGGCACTCAGAAGGAGATATGCTGAGGGGCAGAAAAAGATGTCAGTGCATTATATTAAAATACACAGGCAAGGTGCACATCTCGTCCAACTATATATGTACGAATAAAAACACCTTTATTCAGAGGCCCAGGGTGAGCTCCCATTGTTGATATGAAGTGATGTCTGGGAAGCATGTCCTGTTTTAAGTGGAAACTGATGGGAAAATTACAAATATTAGTTAGTCTGCAATTTACTAATCAGGAACTTTTCCCAGATAGGTATAGGTCTCAGCAAGGGCTCAGAGCCTTTATATTGCAAAGCCAGAAGGACGTAGTAGATTCTAAAAAATCTATAATTCAAAGTTAAAACACTAATCGGAGCTAATCAGAGCGTGATTGTCCAGATGTAATTCCACACCACCACATTCAGCGCTTGGCTGTCGCTTCAGAGAGCGAGAGGAAAGTGCACATCAGCTTGGATACGGTGTTTATCTATTAGTATGTTGTTTTTTTTCCACCCAAACACGAAATTTTACCAACTTTTTCCATATTACACCAAAAACTCTTAAGTAGGTTCGAGACACGCAAAAAAGCCCCTCCCCCCCCCCCCCCCCCCCCCCCCCAAAAAAAAAGACCCAGTTGAGATTCTTTGGCAGTTGAGGCCTGCTTGCTCACTACGCACGCATTCCAAATGTTTTGGTTCTGATCAGTCTGCATGACTCCAAACTCTAAACCAAACCAGGCTCTGCTTGTCCCAGTGCAGTGATGCTGTGCGTTAAAGCATGCTTTTGGTGGGGATTTAAGACACTGTTCCTCTGCTTGTTTCCCTCTCTCCGGTCTTCCTGCTGCAGACGCGGTAGGCCGGCCCTCAAACCTGCTGCACCTTGCAGTTGGTGTGTGTGTGTGTGTGTGGGTGGGTGTATATGTGTGTGTGTGTGTGTGGGTGGGTGTATATGTGTGTGTGTGTGTGTGTGTGTGTGTGTGTGGGTGGGTGTATGTATATGTATGTGTGTGTGTGTGTGTGTGTGCGCGCGCGTGCATGTGCAGTACATGCGTTCGTGCACGTGCCCATGGGCGTGTTCGCGGTGTGTACGCATGCGTGGAAAGAGTGAGTCTGTATTATTTAAATATATATATATTTAGGGCGATTCCGTCATGATTGCCTTGGGCCAG
Source organism: Urophycis tenuis (assembly GCA_036785325.1). NCBI lineage: Eukaryota > Metazoa > Chordata > Actinopteri > Gadiformes > Phycidae > Urophycis > Urophycis tenuis. The sequence goes on along the minus strand of JAXIVH010000026.1, from coordinate 71,452 downwards.
GGCCAGAATGCTTGACAGTCGAGTCAGGGAGAGACTGGACTTCAATAGCAGATGTGACTCTTTGATTACAATCAACGCTGATGTCTCTCCCTGTGATACCTATTTCCAGCCTCTGATGCCATGCGCTGAGCAGCGTGTGGGCGAGGCGCTTCCTTCCCCTGACGGGGCCCCTGCACATGTGACCAGGCCCTACATGGTGTCGGCATTTGGCCTGGGCCCCACGGGCCCCTGTCTGGGAGCCCTTCGCGCTGATCTGCAGCCAAGCCGGAATGCCAGACATTTGAAGTCAGACTCGCTGAATAAGAATGGAGACGGAGGGCCGGTCAGGAGTCTGCTCAGATAGAGCCCTGCTTCCCGAAATAGGCCCCGCCACGGTGTGTGTCTGTGTCCAGACTCCGGGCTGCTGACCACCGGCCAGCACACGGCAACCTTCGGCCTGGATGTCCTCCAAATAGACCATGCTGCACCCATTGCATGTTCCCATTGTTTGCTTGTGTGTGTGTGTGCGTGTGTGTCTGTGGTGTGTGTGCGTGTGCGTGTGTGTGTCTGTGTGTCTGTGTGCGTGTGTGTGTCTGTGTGTCTGTGTGTCTGTGTGTGTGTGTGCGTGTGCGTGTGCGTGTGTGTGTCTGTCTGTGTGTGTGTGTGTGTGTCTATCTGTGTGCGTGTGCGTATGTGTGTGTGTGTGCGTATGCGCGTACACGTGCGTCTGTGTGTGTGAGTGGGTCAGTGTAGTCTATAGGTACGTGTGTTTATGTGCTCGGTTCTGCAGTCTGCTGCCTATGGCCCTCTATGAGCTGAGCCTGGAAAGGAATACATACCAAAAGAAAGCTGTAAAAGTCAGCGTCTAAAACCAAACCCTCTGTGTCCGTCTCTCAGGGACGTCCACAGATGGACGACTGACGGGAGGACAGACGCTGTCTCGCTGCGCCGTCCCGTTCCATTTCCTGACTTCTTTTCCATCCTGTTCTGTCAGCTCATCGTGTCATTTCCTTTTCCTCACCCACCTTCACATAAAAACTCTCTCTCTCTCTCTCTCCCGAGCTCTCTCTCTCTACCTCTCGCTCTCTCTGTCTCTGTCTCTCCCGCTCTCTCT